>VSMD01026118.1:0-41129 GCA_008750895.1 Mirza zaza
GTCTAAGGTTCCAGGGAGACCCATAAACGAGGGCCTTTTGTGGTGCCCGGAGCCAGTGTCCTGCCCTGCTGCAGTAGTCATTAATAGTGTCATGGTAGCTGAAGGAGCAAAAGGGGGTTTCGTTTACATGCTGTGAGATCACCGCAAACCTACCTCACTGTGTTGAAACAGGACAAATGCAATAGAATGTATTGGGTGGTGTGTGTCTGATCCTGGGTTCTTGTCTCCCCTAAATGCTGCCCCCCTCTAGTTATTGTATTTGTCTGGGCTTTGTAGGACTTTACTGAGTTGGTGATTGCTAGGTGGCCTAGTTTGTGTAAATATAATGTGTTGGTTTTCATGTTCTTTTGGGGTTTTATTGTTTACAAACTTCTTTTTGTATTGAGAGAAAAATGGCCAAAGCATCTTTGACAGAAGGTTCTGCACCAGGCAAAAGGATCTGAAACATTAGTGTGGGGAGGGCCTCTTCTTCAAGTGGGGATCTTGAACACCAACCTTTTTCTTTTGTGTTCCCCTTGCCCTGTTTCCTATTTTCCACCAGATCTTCTGTCCTAAAAACTTGTCTCCTATCCTACCCTCTTTCCCATCCCCCCCAAAAGAAAACCTACACACCCACACACATAATGCATTTAATTCTTGGGATGTCTCCACAACTCTTCAATGATTTATGCAAAAATCCTGAAGAAGCTAAGAACCCTCCATCCCTTATTCCCAACTTCTTAAGTCAAGACCATTTCTTGATGGTGATTCACTTGAAACAACTGCTGTATTTTGGGTGGATTAAACCTACTTAATCTGTAATCTGAAACTAGAGAGACGCAATTGGGGGCCTTCCATGTAGAAAGTGAGGGCAGGAGACCAAGAAAGGGATTATGAATGTATACCCAAGTCACTCAGGAAATTTTATTACACAGGTGCAAGAAACTTATGTCAAAGTGGCCACAAGATTAATAGGAGACGGACGAATGTAACTCCATGTTTACTGCTAGAAACCAAATCTTTGTGTGAAATCTTGAATTTATGGGAGGGAGGGAGGGAGGGTAGGAAAGCCTGTACTTGTCTGTTCTTTTCCTGATCCCTTCCCCTCATTCCTGAACTACAGGAGACTGAGCCCCCTTGGGCTTTGGTGACCCCATCCTGGGGTATGTTTATTTGATGGTTGATTTTGCTGTACTGGGTACTTCCTTTCCCATTTTCTAATCATTTTGTAGCACACATGCTGACTCTTTTCCCTTCCTTTCTACTTTCCCTGGGAAAATACAATGAATAAATAAAGACTTATTGGTACTGAAAAAAAAAAAAAAAAAGAACACTGAAGTTGAAAGATGAATAACTATGTCCCTATTCTTAGAATGGATATTATTCAGATGTCATTTCTTAAGTAATACATACATTTAATGAAATCCCAATAAAAATGCCAACAGGGTGGGGTAGACACCATGTTCTTAAGAACTAGACAAGCTGACTCTAAAGTTCTTATGGTAAAACAGTTGCCCAGGAATAACTGAAATGAAGTGTGACTTGGGTCACTCAGGATATGCTGGCCTTACCAGACACTAAAGCATATTCTAAAGTGACAATATGTAAAATATAAAACATTATAGCTCTGGCACATGAATTTGCCAATGAATCAATGGGAAAGAAGAGAAAGACCAGAGACAGACCCAAGTACTTAGTATGCAACTTAGGTGGCCCTGCCGTGTCAGTCAAGAAAGAACGGATTATTCAATAATGGTATCACGAAACTAGATAGGCATAAGGAAACATCGATGGATGCCCCCTGACTCTTTATACCAGATAAATTCCCTATCAAACAAAAATCAAAATATAAAAATAAAACCATAGTGATGGAAGTATTCTAGAACTGGTTTGTGGTGATATTGCATAATTATACAGATTTACTAAACTTAGAGTAACTAATTTAGAATGATTGAATGTTACGGTATAGAATATATCTCAATAAAGCTGTTTAAAAACCAAGACTATAACTGTATTTGAAAACATTGGTGATTTTTTTGTCCCAGAGTAGAAAAGAACCTTTAATAAGTATGATACATAGAACTCCAAATCTCTAAAGAAAAGATTGGCAATTTGACTATGTAAAAATAAAAAATTTTAACACAATAAAAAAAACACCCCAAATAAATCAAAAGACAATAATTCAAGAAAAGTGAATTGACATGTTACTAATAAAAAAACTCCTAGAAATCAATAAGGAAAAGGAACACATACTAAATAACAATGAGCAAAGAACATGAACAGTTTTCAGAAAAGGAAATGCTGACTGCTCTTATAAATATGAAATTATTCTCAATCTCACTTAAAATAAGAGGAATTTAAGTTACAATTATGAGATACCAGTTTTCCTCTGGCCAACTGGTAACTGCAAAAAGTTTTACACCAGTGAGTCCACAGGGTATAAGGAAACCGCCACCCCCAACATGAACAGGGGTGGTGTCAATGGTTCCATCAAGCAAGTCTCCATCCATGAGCTGAACCTAAGGCACCCCCCTTACTTTTATTAAGGGATCCATGGACACAGATCCTCCCTATAGCATTGTTTGTAAAAGCAGAAAATTGCAAATACTATAAATTGTTTATCAAGAATGTCAAGAGCTGAGTTCCAGCTGTGGAGGACATCAATTAGGACAAGAAAGAAGCCAAACTGAGAGGAACCATTAAGCCTTCTACCATTTACTGTGATCACATAAGCAAGAGGCGAGGGTCAGACGTACCCTACAGACGCAGTACAGGCATCCTGTCCACGGGGACTGCAGGGGAAGGCCAGGAGTGGACAAGGACAGGAGACTGAGTCATAGTGAAGTGTTTCAAGGCCCTGTCCCTCACGAGGAAGGAAGGGCGAGAACGCTTTGACGAGGAGGCCTCTGAATGGAGCACCCCAGCGGGGCTCAGAACGCAGATACACAGGAGCCCACGGCCACCCTGGTCCTTGACCATGACTCCCTCCAGACTGCACCCAGCTGTGGCGTGGGGAGAGCGCCTTCGCCCCTGCAGCCCGAGGGTAAAGCCTTTGTAACTGCATGTGGTTGTGCCGAAAGCTCCCACATCGGATTCTGGCCTAGAGTCCACTCCTCAAAGAATGGAGTCTTGAAGTATGTCTTGGTTTATCCAAATATAAAAGAACACTTTACATATATTAAAAAGTTTCTAAAAGTCTAGACAAGGATCCATTTCCCAGTAAAAGAAGCAAAGTTCAAAACATGATAGAACAAATACATAACAATGTGTTTAATATACCACAGTTGGTAGTTTTAAAAAGCAAACTATTTTTTAAAAATGTAGACACACATACACATGTCTGTATATATAAATAGAATACAACATATAGACAAATACATACTGATTCATGGATAGAACATGCAAGAAGTTGGTAACAGCGGTTGTCTTTGGTCAGAGAGACCGTGTGGCCAGAACATATTGCTACAGTTATACGTGTATCTTCTAAATCTGGTCCAGTGTGTGTGTATTATCAATTCAGAAGTCTAACTTGGGCCAGGCTTGGTGGCTCACACCTGTAATCCTAGCACCCTGGGAGGCTGAGGCGGGCGGATTGCTCGAGGTCAGGAGTTCGAAACCAGCCTGAGCAAGAGCGAGACCCCGTCTCTACTAAAAATAGAAAGAAATTAATTGGCCAACGGAAAATATATAGAAAAAATTAGCCAGGCATGGTGACGCATGCCTGTAGTCCCAGCTACTCCAGAGGCTGAGGCACGAGGATCGCCTGAGCCCAGGAGTTTGAGGTTGCTGTGAGATAGGCTGATGCCACGGCACTCTACCCCGGGCAACAGAGCAAGACTCTGTCTCAAAAAAAAAAGTCTAACTTGCTTAAAGAAATAGAGTTAACACAGAAGTTACCTCTGAACAAAAAGTAACTCCAAATATTACCTGGCCAAATTATGATAACAGACAATTATTGACCTCCCCAGGCAGGGCTGGATGGGACTTTTGCCCACATTCAAATTCTGGTTCTGAAATCATCACCATCAATATACTTCAAATATAGAATTTAATACAATTGTCTATAAATTCTTTTTAGAATCTCAAATGAAAGGTGCTGTGTAATTATGAAGTATCGCTGCTGTGATTTATGCACCCAAATGTTAGTTAAATAACATGCCTTACTGTGATAATTTCTCTGTCAGTGAGAAATCTTCACTCACCTTCTCATCTCCTGAGTGTTAAGATGATAGATGTTTATTCCAGAGGTATGCTGGAACAGTTATACAATAGGCAAAAAAGGGAATAATTTCCCCAATAGTATGTCAGAAGGACAATTACTTTTATGTTAGAGATAAAAATCTATACTAAAATGATGTAAGTTCTATTTTTCTCCTCTATATTCTCCCAAATATAGAGGAGTTTTTGTTCACTTTTATGATTCTTATTTCATCTCTACTAGACAACCAGTATAAATCGCATAGTATGTGTTTTACATCAAAATCTCTCCAATCTAAGGAATAAGTGATATGTAGATATAAAGAATCTCTATGAAAATAAAAATCCAGGAATGTTTCTGTGCAGATCTATTTTAAGATTATATACTTAAATGGGGAAAATATTAATCAAAGAATGAAAGTAGCTGGAGGAAGAATAACCTTTAAAGAGAAATCATACAGTGACATCGAGTTCTGATTTAAAGACAACAAAAGCATCTTTGAGCTGGTGACCCAGCCTTCATTTCGCAGGTGGGGGCAAAGGTCAGATGGCTCGTCCAAGGGTCACATGACAGCTCAGGGGCTGAATGGTGACCCAATCCCTCACATGGTTCTCCGCCCTGACTTACTGCATACAGTCATTCATTTCTTATCTCCTGCACAAGCAGAGTTTGTTTTTCTCTGTAAAATGACACATAAGTGTCAATGCAAGTCAAAGCTACAGAAATGAAAACTTTAACACCAATTACAACTTGCAGATTACATGTAAAATAAGGTATCTGTGGCTAATGCTGCAAGCACTATTCCCATCCCGACACCATCAAGAAATAGAGGCTAAATGGGGTGAGGGTGGGGGACAAGGAACGTGCGCATATGGTTTTGCGTGCGCCTTGTTAAAAGAGGAGGCTCCAGGGAGAAAATTCCAGCACAGAAGCCTCAGTGTCCTTATCTGTACAATGGGAATGAAGCCCACTTCACAGCTCGAGGACTCAGGAAGACATGCTGGCATTCAGTATGAGCTTTCCTTAGGTATATCTGTCCATACTGAGTTCTAGTGTCCAAGTGAAGAATTATACAAAGCAGGAACGTGCAGAGTGCACACATTGGGCCTCGTCTCTAGCTAAGGCTTAAATAAGCCTGACCCAGAATCTCTGAGAGCAAGCCTGGTCCTGTCCCCAGCCTATCTTTAACGCCTGTGGCACCTCAGAGCAAAGGTCAGAGAGGGTAGGGCAGACTTTCCCCCTGAATGACAAAGTCCTGCAGGACTAGGCTACTTCTGTTGCCACGGAGGGCCAGGCAGCCCGACAGTGACCGCTGACATGCTATGGTTCCATGCCAGGTCTTCCACGCCGAAAAACAAACCCAAGAGCTTGGTGCACACGCATAGCTGTTTGACTAATCTTCTAGGGCCGTGATGCAAAAGAACTTCAAACTGGTCTGTACTGAATTGTATAGCCCCTCAAAATTCCAGCCCACCGGAACCTGAGCACGTGACCTATTTGGAAATAGGACCTTTGCAGACGTCACTCGTTAAAATGAAGTCATGCTAGACTAGAGTGGGCCCTAAACCCAGTTAACTGGTAGCCTTACAAGAGGAGGAGGGACAGAGACAGACACACACGGGGAGAGTGCCACGTGACAAAGGAGCTGGAAACCGGAATGATGCATCCACAAGCCAGGGGATGTGACAGATTGCCGGCGATCACCGGCAGCTAGGAGAGGGGCAAGCAACACAGCCCCCCTAAGACTTTCTAGCAGGACCTAACCTTGCCAGCACCTTGATTTCAGACTTCCAGCCTCCAGAACTGTGGGAGGATAAATCCCTGTTGTTTTAAGCCAGTTTGTGGCGCTCTGCTGTGGCAGCCCTGGGACACGAACCCAGGCTCCACATTAAGGAAGCAAAAGACATAAAAATGGCTTACTTGGTGGATCAACCACAGCCACAGATTCTTTGCTACTCTTGCCATTTGGTAGGTCTCTGTGCCCTCCCCTTGAATCTGGGTGGGCTCTCTGCTGTGCAAGCCATAAAATGTGGCAGAAGTGACAGTGTATGAGTTTCCAGGCCCAGGTTTTAAGAAACTAGTAACTTCTTAGGCCGGGCGCGGTGGCCCATGCCTGCAATCCCAGCACTCTGGGAGGCCGGGGCAGGAGGATCGTTCAAGGTCAGGAGTTCGAAACCAGCCTGAGCAAGAGCGAGACCCCGTCTCTACTAAAAACAGAAAGAAATTAATTGGCCAACTAAAAATATATATATATATAAATATATAGCTGGGCATGGTGGCACATGCCTGTAGTCCCAGCTGCTCGGGAGGCTGAGGCAGGAGGATCGCTTGAGCCCAGGAGCTTGAGGTTGCTGTGAGCTAGGCTGACGCTACGGCACTCTAGCCCGGGCAATAGAGTGAGACTCTCTCTCTCTCTCTCTCTCAAAAAAAAAAAAAAAAAAAAAAGAAACTAGCAACTTCTATTCTCTGTCCCGGGAACACTTGTTCTTGAAGTCCTGGGCAGCCACGTGAGAAATCTGACACCCCATACTGGAGAGTCTACATGGGGACAGGGACATGCCGTGTCTGCCCCCAGGAAGCCCCCAGGCAGCCCCAGACACCCTGGCGCAAAGAAAAGCTGTCCTACTTGGCCACACCCTGCCCAAACTGCCCACTTCTAGGCAAAATAAATGACCGTGGTAGTGTTAAGCTGTCAAGTCTGGGATGTTTTGTTTTACAGCAACAGATAAAGGGCAACTTCCGATGCTCAGCCTCTAACATAAAAGGAGATGCAAAAGATGTCACACCTTAAAAAGGAAGAGCCAGAGAATATTCAGATCAAAGCATTAAGAGGGTTACAGTCCCGGCAGGGGGTGAAGAGAAGTGGAAGAGAAGGGGAACTATTGTCTTTAACCTGCAGCTACATAATGATGAGCATCCAACGGGGGCGTTAGGGGAACAGCCAATGTGCCCGGCTCCTCCTGAAAGCAGAACAAGATGACTGCGTTCTAAATGAGGAAGAATTTCTGTTGCATCTTGAAATACTAGAATTAGCCCCTCATTCTAGGGGTTAAAAAAAAAAAAACCTAACATCCTCTGCAGATGTCACCAAGATCACAAGACACGGGTACCAAGGGTAGCCTGAGCGGCGCAGGATGAACTTGGCCAACTTCTCTCCACATCCGCTTGCTCAACCTTCGCAATATGTCTTAGAGCACTCGTGGGAAGGCTCCTTGCGTTAAATTGCCACATGAAGTAAAAACAGGTAGAACAGCATTTCATGTCACAGAACTATGATATAAAATAACTTGCCACTTAGCTTCCTTCTGAGCACAAAGCTTCAAAGGCACCATGAATTTTCTGTGAGCCAGAGAAAAGAGAGAGATGTTTGGCAATATTCTAATTATAAGGCAGAAAGTTTGAAAGGCACAAATTCCATCTGCCACGGATGCTGAATCCGGGGGTGACTCTTCCAGGGGTCTCAGTGACTTGTGGAGCCCAGAGGGAGCAGGCGTACCTGGAGGGACAGCCAGCCCACACCAGCCTCGCTCCCCGACGAGTTCTTATTGCGGTTAATTACAGGAGCAGCAGATAATTTTCATATTAGTTTAAGCAACCCTCTAGATGATCCAGTCCCTGGACAGAGCCAGGCTGCACACGTCATCCCAGCCCCTATATCAGAGACCAGCTCTGTGCCGAGTGTGCAAAAACCAAGTATGGTTTGATCGGTGCTGATCGGACTCCCTTAGCTCTCCAGAAATGAGCTCTCGGGGAACCCAGGGGACAGATACAAGGGTCAACAAGACAGCCCAGGATGCTTGTAATGTGTAACTTTATGTGGCACCTTGGCTGGGCCATGGTGCCCAGGTATTTGGTCAAGCATTATTCTGAATGTTTCTGTGATGGCATTTTGGGATGAGATTAATATTTAAATCGGTGGCCTTTGCATAAAGCAGATTGCTGTCTGTAACGTGGGTGGCCCTCTCCTGTCCGCTGAAGGCCTGACTGGAACAAAAGATTGACCTCCTCTCAAGCAAGAGGCAGTCCTGCTGGCAGACACCCTGGGACTTGAACTGCAATACCACCTCTTCCCTGGGGCTGCAGCCTGCAGGTTTTGGACTTGCCAGCCTCCATAACTGCATGGGCCAAGTTCCTAAATCCATCACACCCTGTGTGTGTGTGTGTGTGTATGTATGTATGTATGTATATATGTGTATGTGTGTGTGTGTGTGTGTGTGTATATCTCCACACACCCCACTCATCCCTGTTGGTTCTGTGTCTCTAGAGAACCCTGGCCAGCACGTTACATGTGGCTCTCTGTTTCTCCCCACCCGTCTGTGACTCAGGTGATGACAGCAATCATCTTCTCCACCTCCTGGCCTCTGCTTGCTCCCCACTCATGCTCCACGAGGGGCCATCATTCTTGTTCCACGTCGGTGGCCCTCCTTCGTGGAGTTCCCACTTGAGACCATCTCAGAGTCCAGTGGCCAGGCTGGAGGACGAGCGACAGGTGGTCTGATCAGCTTTGGTCAGGTTAGTGGAGTCACAAGGTACAAAATTCAGGGAGCTGGTCACAGTTGCCACCACTCCCCTTTATAAATCATGAGTGACTAGGGTGGGAGGTGTTCAGAGACTTCCGAGATGCCGCCCGTATCACTGGCGGACACTCTCAGGGACAAAGCACAGCATGTCCTACACAGACCCCCACGTTTTGCCAAGTGCACAGTTGCTGGGATGGAAGGTCCATGTTTTCGAGGAGGGCAGATAGGACACACCTACACAGGGTACAGGACAGGGGAGTGGCTCCCCAGCTCAAGTGGACCTTTGACAGAGCTGGGGAGACAGCTCCCCACAGAGGGACGAGGGAGATGGCTTCTCTTGCAGAGGTTACCCCTTCCACGCCCCCTCCCCGCTTCTGGCCCACCCAGGCTGACAAACCAGGAGGGGACCGCAGAAGCTTTGAGGCATTTCCATCCTTCGGACGTCAACTTGACAAGTTGGGGGCATCTCTGATCCTCTGCTTGGGCACCTGTTCTGTGCTACACTCTGCCAGGCACATCTGCTCCTATTGTTTATTATTTCCACTTTACGTACAAGAAACGGATGGCACTTGCCCACAGACTGACGCTGAGGTCACTGCTCTTTCTACCTAAAAACTGCCGAGTTCTGGTGACTCACTCAAGTGAATAGATTCAAGTCCTCCTTGGGGCACTCCACACGCCATGTCTGCAGGGGCCATGCAGGCATCTGGGGTACAGAGACACAGAGTCCCAGCCATACCTGCAGGAGAACAAGGACAGCCACCGTCCAGACAGCCACCGTCCTGGCAGCCTCTACCTCCGGCCCCCAGCTCAGGACTTGGCACCTGGGATGTGATATCTGGTGTCTGTCTGTCCTCGTGGGCCATGACGTCAAATTCCCTGGGCCAGAATCAACCACCTCATTAGGTGTGTGACCTCTCAGGGTGTCTTTTTTGCCATATCAATTTGTCCAAACTATGGTCCCCAGTTACTTAATAAAACACAAATCTAGATGTTTTGTTGGCCTATCAAGAGACATAAAAGATTTCAGGAGTTTTGCAGGGCTTTGCCTTGAAGGAATATGTGCACGTGTTCGTTCACAGATCCAAAGCAGCCTCGCCTCAGGAGGGCATCTCACCGATTGGGAGTATTTTGCATGGTGATACTGTCTCAGACCTGTAGGCTTGACCCTGATGCGTCTGTAAGACAAGGCTCGGTATGTGGTCACAGGTTGAGAACTGGTCAAAGAATGCCCATCTGGCAGTCACCTGCAGCTAGAGACAATTGGCCTAAGGGACAGTTCCTGCTTCACTCCTGACCTCTTGTGTCAATCAACAAGAAACTAGATGGAGAAATATATAGGCTCGATATTTCTGTTTAGTCTTTCTGCTATGTGATAATTTTATCTTAGGACTCAGAAGTTTATCTTAGAAAAATTCTGTAATCATTTGCTCACATAGATAGATCCCTTAATTAAGGGATCTCTAGAAGCTTTGGGGGAGACTTAAAACCTAAACTATCTGTTGTTATGTAAATCTGTAACCACTGGCAACCGATCACTGCACTGATAAATACTGATGCAGGACTTTACTCATGGCCTCACAGCTCGCAGGAATGCTAGAGGACTCCCTGGCTCCCCCGTGTTTACAAACTATACTTTTGTCTCTGTGTCTCTATTATTTCTTTATTCTCTATTTCTATTATTTCCATATCCCTTGCAATGACCCTGCCAAGGGACCCGTTTTTGCTGGGAGTGTAGCTAACTCCTGGCAATGTTTCTTTGAGGTATTTTGTAGATGTGAATAAAGTTCATAATCAGTTTTTAAAATAAGAGAGATTTCCTAGATAACCTGGGTGGGACTGATTTTATTGAAAGGCCTTAAGAGCAGTGCTGAGGCTTCCTTAAGGCAGAAATCCTGGCTCTAGACTGTCACATCCTTGTCTGCTCTACAGATCCAGGACCTAAGCAGCCCCCACAATCACAAAGCCAATTCCTTGCAGTAACTCTTAATATACATCTCCTACGGTTCTGTTTCTACACCTGACCCCTGGCTGCTTCACTTCTCTTTGCTCTGACCTCTTTATACTCCAATTTCCCATCTGTAAAAGAGAGACAATAACAGTATTTACCTCACAGGGCTGACTTGAGGATAACACAAGTAAAGCACTGAGCTCAGAACCCAGCACGTAATAGGATCACAACAAGGATGAAATATTATTGTTCATGTAAGAGTAGCTATTATTATCCATGAAGCCATGCCTTTGAGAAAGGAGCTTATAAACTAGTGGGGATATTTTTAAAAATAATTATAACAAAGAAATACTTGCTAAACGTGTAAGGAGGTATAAAGTATACTACGAGTAGCAGTACCTAGGTATAAAGTATACTAAGAGTAGCAGTACCTAGGCATGCCTAGAACGCAGTAGCAGGTGGCCCCCATAAATATATAATGCGGCTGGTCCCCAGCACCCATTGCGCTTGCGATCAAAACTCCTAAGAACATGCAGCAGGGTGAGAAACTCCTTCATCAAGGCTTTTTTAACTATATAGAGAGACATGTTTCCCAGCGGTTATAAACCCCTTTGTAGGAACTCACTCTTTTATTCAGATTCTTACTGAGCACCAACGTGCTGGGTGCTGTGCTGAGGGCTTGGAAATAAACAGGTTAAACAGAAAACACCTCTAGATGGAGGGCAGAAGAGAGGTCAGACAACGAACAGGTAAACAATTTCCAAATGTAACAAGGATAATGACCAAAAGGAGGCTGCCAGAGAATCAAGTGAGGGTTCCGGGAGGAACTGGGCATGAGCAAGGGATAAAAGTAGGGAAAGAGGGATTTACATCATCACCAGCTAGGCTGGAATCTACCTTTTGACAAAGAATATGTATGCTAAGGATCAGAAAATTACGAACACTTAGTTTTTCCAGGACACCAGGCAGTTATGTCTTTTGTGATTAATGCTGCTCTGACCTCCGCCACCTTCCACACCCTCCCCCTCTGTGCCCCCAGCAGGCTGAGACCACACCAGAGCATCCTGCCACCAGGGCAGTAGCTGGACAGACAACAAGTTGAAGATTGAAGGCGGAATCTCAGCATCTCGCTTCTGTTGCTATTCTCCTGAAATGCTGTTAGTTGACGCCCAAATCCAGTGACTCTCAAGCTGAACTCTCAGAGGACCCCAAGGTGTTCCTCAGACCACACACGTGTCTGTTTCCAATGACACAGACGCAGAGGCTGATCAGGGATTGCAAAAGTGGTCATAAATCCTCTCTATCCCAGGCAACTTGCTTCGTATGCAAGAAATGCCCATTTTCCTTTCTAAAGTAAATCTGTACTAATGAAACATCACTTTTACCTGCTTTTACTTAGTAAGGATCTGTCATATTTTTATTCAAAAACAATCCACTCTACTGCTTTAGAAACACGTGGAAACCACTGCTATTAACTAATTCCACATAACAATTTGTGGGAACTGAAGTCTGGAGCTGACTTATTTTGAGAGATGGCGAATTGCTACTAAAAATACATACGATGGTTATACTTGCTATCATTTATCCAAAAAGTGCACCGGAGAATTCATTTAGGACATTTTAAAAATAATCATTCTGTTCACACAAAGGATAAATGCAGTTTACACCCTAAATTCGGTTTCCCTGGTGATGGCATGGTCTGCATTCAATGCTGCCTGCTGGTACAAGATCACTACCTTAAAATTGATCAGCTAATAAAATTTGTTAGGGTGATAGTTTACAGTTACTGCATCTATAACAAAGGCTGTATGTTAATCAAGGTCTCTAACCAGGCATTTGCTACATCCACGTGTACCAAGATCAAACCAAATTATCTTGAAGGGAAAGAATACTGAGTCAATATCCATTTATAAAGATGGCAACTTAATGAAAGGATCTTCCCTATGTATGTGTATTAAGTAAACATGACATTGCAATTACATGAAGAAACATATATAAAGTCACACAGCTGGAACCACATAAACACACATCTCCTCCACATATTATACTCTGTAAAAGGTTTATTTAAGACCATATTAAATGACATAGCCTCAACATGGTTTATCTCTCCAGTACAAACCAGTGCAGCAAACAGCTTTCTCTTCAAAAGAGTGTGTGTGCCTGGAAGTAAAATATTTAACAATAAAAAAAAGTTTAAGAGAACGATAATTCCCATTTGCCAATAAATTGTCATTGGAAGCTTAACTAAATCAGCATTTATGCTTCACACACACCCATTACAATTCAATGGCGTGACCTGTTCCCTCGTCAAGCTACAGAATACAGACTAAGTTTCCCTACTGAATTAAGTGTATTTTTTTTTTTAAGTTTCAAATGTCACAGCTAAAAAAAAAGCATTCGGTATTACAGACACCCCCCCCCCATGAACATGTATTACGGTTATTATCTTTCAGAAACCATCTAGCAAACAAGAATTTCTTAAAAATAACACTGTACTTGTAGCAATTGAATTTGTGTCTATTTAAATATGAGCCACATCAAAACTGGTTATAATGAAGTAGAAATATAAGAGTTAAAACAGAAATTAATTAATAAAAATTAAAATATATTCAAGACCATACATTTCATTCATTATATGCTTAAACAGCAGAGAGGATCATATTAATTTTTTAAAATATATTAGATTCTATTTATAAAACAATTCCACTGGTATATTCAGAGGCTCACACTATTGGCACTTCCCCCTGCCAAAGTCACATAGTCACTTATTGATAGATGTACATGCACCCAACTCTATGTGTCAGAGAAGACTGAGTGAATGAATACCTGACAGCCCTCCACCAATCACCAGGTTTCCCCTCTCTTTTATCCAATCTATATAGTTACCCAAGCAACTCTTGAACTCTTCCACATTCCACCTTTTTTTTTTTTCTTTTTTTTTTGAGACAGAATCTCACTTTGTTGCTCAGGCTAGAGTGAGTGCCGTGGCGTCAGCCTAGCTCACAGCAACCTCAAACTCCTGGGCTCAAGCGATCCTCCTGCCTCAGCCTCACGAGTAGCTGGGACTAAAGGAATGTGCCACCATGCCAGGCTAATTTTTTGTATGTATATTTTTAGTTGGTCAATTAATTTCTTTCTATTTTTAGTAGAGACGGGGTCTCGCTCAGGCTGGTTTCGAACTCCTGACCTCTAGCAATCCGCCCACCTCGGCCTCCCAGAGTGCTAGGATTACAGGCGTGAGCCACCATGCCTGGCTTTTTTTTTTTTTTTTTTTTTTTTTAAATAGAGACAGGATCTCTGTCTGTCACCCAGGCTAAAATGCGATGGCATCATCGTAGCTCACTGCAACCTCAAACTTCTGGGCTCAAGCAATGTTCCCACCTCAGCCTCCCAAGTAGCTGGAACTATAGGCGCACACCACTATGCCCAGCTAATTTTTCTGCATTTTTTGTAGAGACAGGGTCTTGTTATGTTTGAGACCAGGCTGGTCTTGAACTCCTGGGCTCAAGTGATCCTCCTACCTCTGCCTCCCAAAGTGCTGGGATTACAGGCATGATCCACGGTGGCTGACTGACATTCCACTTTTAAAGAGCTCTAGTGGCAAGAGAATGGGTTCTTAAATCAATTTGTTCAACAGGCATGCCCAGCGATCATACTAGAGTTGGAAGGTGTGAAGATGAATAAGACGTGGCCCTTAAGATAAAAATCCAGTGTCAGGCACATAGAGGGGGCTCTACGAATACCTGTGGAATGAATGGAGGAATGAACGAGTGAGCAAGCCCACAGTCCAGGGCAGTGCTGTCCAAGAGAAATATAATCCAACCCACAAATGTGAAGCATACACATAAATTTAAATTTTCTAGTAAGCCCATTTAAAAAGGCAGAAAATAACCAGGCATGGTGGCACATGCCTGTAGTCTGGGCTACCCAAGAGGCTGAGGTGGGAGGGCCACTTAAGTCCAGGAGTTCAAAGCCAGCCTAGGCAACACAGCAAGACCCCCTTCTCAAAAAAAAAATAATAATAATTTTAAAAAGTAATAAAAAAGTAGGAAGAAACAGGTGCAATGAATTTTAATATATTTAACTGAATAGATAGAAAATATCATTTCCACATGTTATCAATATTAAAAAACATTATTAAGGAGCTATTTTACCTTGTTTAGTATTAATACTAAGTTTTTGAAATCTAACATGCATTTTACATTTACAGTACACCTCCATTCACACCATGCACGTTTCAGGAGCTCATCAGCCCCATGTAATTAGTGGCTACCCTAGCGGAGAGCAAAGGTACCGAACATTTCCATCAGGGGACAGGGTTCTGGAGGTAGTAAGTGTCCTGTGGGGACAAGGAAGAGCGCTGAGGGCAGGGGGAGGCAAGAGTGCAGACTGCAGAAGGTCAGCCCCACTGGCCAGGTGGAAAACCTTGACCTTTATCCTGTGCACAGCAGGGAATCCAAAAGGTTTGTGTTTTGTTTTGTTTTTAATAGCAGAAAGGTGATATAATAAAATGCTTCCATTTAGGAAGGTGGCTTCCCAGAGACAGAGTAAGACGGGAACTAAAAGAGAGACTGGCAATGGCAATGAAGAAGAGGGGCTGGGCTGACTTTTCTGAAGTTAAAATTTCAGTGGTAACCAGTGGTTTAAACACAGATCCAGGACGCGCATGGTGGCTCACGCCTGTAATCCTAGCACTCTGGGAGGCAGAGGCGGGCGGATCGCTCGAGGTCAGGAGTTCGAAACCAGCCTGAGCAAGAGTGAGACTCCGGTCTCTACTATAAATAGAAAGAAATTAATTGGCCAACTAATATACATAGAAAAAATTAGCCGGGCATGGTGGCGCATGCCTGTAGTCCCAGCTACTTGGGAGGCTGAGGCAGCAGGACTGCTTGAGCCCAGGAGTTTGAGGTTGCTGTGAGCTAGGCTGACACCACGGCACTCACTCTAGCCTGGGCAACAAAGTGAGACTCTGACTCAAAATAAATAAATAAACACAGATCCACAAGCTGGGAACAATCCATGAAGAACTCTTCCAGTCCAAGAAAAAATATTAAAATCAAGGAAAACGCAGCATGTTGGGTTTTTTTTTCTTTTCTTTTCTTTTTTCCCAAGACAAAGTCTTGCTCTGTTGCCCAGGCTAGAGTGCTTTGGCATCAGCCTAGCTCACTGCAACCTCAAACTCCTGGGCTCAAGTGATCCTCCTGCCTCAGCCTCCCAAGAAGCTAGGACTACAGGCATACATCACCATGCCCAGCTAATTTTTTCTATATATTTTTAGTTGTCCAGCTAATTTCCTTCTATTTTTAGTAGAGACAGGGTCTCACTCTTGCTGAGGCTGTTCTCAGACTCCTGACCTCAAGCGATCCTCCGATTCTCCCGTCTCGGCCTCTCTGAGTGCTAGGATTACAGGCATGAGCCACCACGTCCAGCCAATATGTTTTATATAAAGCTTAACTTAGTAAATGCAATGAATGATCCTTTATTCTGAGATTATATTTCTTTGGTGGAGGGGCATTAAAATGTGCTTTAGAAGACAGTGGTAACCACAGATTATGACTGTGTTTTAAAAATGTCTTTGCTGGGTAAAATAAAAATTTGCAATACTATGTTGCTCCCATAATTCTATTTCTAAACCTCAGTTTGCAAATTAAATCCAACATTCTAGGAACAACTGTTTTAAAAAAACTAAGAGTTTATCAAAATGGACATAGGATCCAATGTGTGCATATTATTCTATATTATGATTTTCTTGGTTATTATGCACATACATGCCCATGCAGTAATAATACTAGCATGAGTTTTATCTTAAATTGCTATGTAGTAATTCAATATCTTAAACGTACCATTGTTTTCTTAGTCACTCCCAAAATGTTTTGTATTGGACCTATGACTTTATAAGTATGGATAGCTTTATCCAAATTAACTTACTTTCTCCTATCCTCAATTCCATAAATTGTTTCCTCAGGGTACAGTTCCCAACAGGGAATTGATGGGTAAATGGCAATGCACAGTTTTGTTTTACGTTTAGTTATTATACATCACCGGATTGTAGCAAAAAGACAACATGCAGCAACGCTGACACTTAACACCCCAACCGATAATGGTCTATAATTAAATCTGATAATTTCATAGACAGAGTGGTCTTCATTTTCATTCCTTGAACTGCTAGTGAGGATATGCCTGTTCCTCGTTACATCACATCTCAATTCCCTACGCTCATCTCTCCTAACTAGTCCAGAGAGGACATTGGGTTCTGACCTTTGGTATCTCAATTCTTTATAGTTTGGATGATAACCATTTGATCTTTTAAGCTGTCCCATTATTTTCACTCATGCTGTGGCATTCCATTTAATATTTATTCTATTGCCTTTGGCTGGGCTATTTTTCTTTTATTCTCCTGATATTCGGGCAACATCAGTCTTGTGTGTGATGGTTTTCTCCATTGCTTCAGTGGTCATGAGTTTATCTCCCCTGCACAGCTGGGTTAAAAATGCTATTCCATTTTCTTCTAGTTATTTCACAGATAAATACAGTGCAATCTTAAGGCAGAGGCCTTTATACTCTGAAATTAATAACTGCAGAACTTTCCAATGGGAGTAAAATTTGCTCAGATAGTTCCCAAAGTGGATCTGTCCACATCATAAAATGACAAATGACACAAAACAGCTACCCTCCTCCAATCAGGAGTAAAAGTGGACACGACATCCAAGAACCGAAACTTTCAGCACTTTCCAGAGGAGTTCTAAAATTCTCTCAACTGCCAGTTTGGCACTTACAGCCCAACAATCTTACTTAAAATTAATTTTCAGTAAGAAAGGTCATTTATGTGTAAGAATAATTACCTGAAGAGATATACTGTCACCCAGGAGTACAAAAGACTTATCAAAGTGGCTATGGAGACATTTCACCTAATTATTTTCCATTTCATGGAACTCCATAGGAAATTTCAATAGTTTCCCCCCCCCCCATAGAGAGAAAACAATATGACAAAGAAAAAAAGCACATATATAATCTTTTATAAAATTTAGATTACACTATATAGATAATTTTTACATATCTATATCTATAACATGTATGGAAAAAAATCCCCAAGTAAATTCATCGAAAGGTTGAAAGTGGTCATCTGCAGGGAGGTAGGGTTATGGGTAATTTTGATTTTCTTCTTTATACTTTTTTTGCAATGTGTACATGCATCATATATTTTACATAATTTTAGATATCCTTATATACACATACCCAAAGAACATACTTTTATTCTTTTAAAAACTTAAGTTCTTTTTAAATGGAAATAGAAAAGATTTTGGCATTATATTAAATTAAATGCTACTAAAAATCAAGTTAAAGTACCTCAACTTTTATTTAGGTCACTACTCACTAAACACAAGTACTCCATTTTTTTCCCATATAGACCGTGTTCTTATCATTTTTAGATTGAACAGAGATTTAACAGAGATTCATTATAATAGAAATAAAGAGAATTCTTAAAATACCATGAACTTTCAACTGCTTTTTTTTAAGTTTATAGTCTCAAAGACTTGTAAAATAATCTTCAATGAGGTCTACATAAAAATAAGATGATGGTAAGTTTTATAAAAAGTTACCATTCTAATGAATTCATTGAAAATACTGGGCTACTTGACTCACCCTGACAGAAAGATCTAAAATTTTCCTTCAATGATTATGCAATTTTGATGGGAATATTAGTGGTCCTTTCAAATTTCTATAATAGTATGATACCAATTTTGAAAATTTAGAAAAAAATTGGAAAGAAATACCTTGAAATATCAACAATGATGAAATTGTGGGTGATTTTAAAAATTTCTCTTGTATCTTTCTGTCTTTTCTAAATTCTCTATCATGAACATATCACTTCTGTATTCATAAAATAATCTAACTTTTAAAAAATAATGATATTTTGGTAACATTTCTAGCAAAGAATAAAAGGATATACCCTTCCTAAAAAAACTTCCTGTTAGATAAATACTAACGCATTCACTGGATGATAAAATCACACGATGTTTAACATTTCTTTAAAATACTCTAGCAAGAAAAATAAAGTGGCAAGAGGAAATAAAATATGAAACAAGAACAGAAAGTTGGAATTGTTAAAGTTGGGTGATGGGTGCATGGTTCATTATACAGCTCTATTTTGTGTATATTTGAAAATCTTCCATAATAGAATGTTTTGAAAAAGTGCTATGAAAAACAAAAAGCAATATATATATGCATGCACAATCATTCATCATGTCAACCAATATAACAAAATCAAGCTAATATCCACTGTTTTTCTTACTTTTTTACACATTAGGGTGACTATTTCCAAGTAAATATTCTACCTTAAAATTAAAATAGAATTCTGACTCTGTAATTTTTCTTTATAAAGCAATACAGAGTATAGACATGTAAAAATCTAGCAAGAAAAAAAGATCTTTCCCATGTATCTACATATTTGATTCAGAAGATTTTAGATTGTCTGCCCTGGGCTGGATCAGAACTGACAGAGCACTACCTGGCTTGTGACATTCAAAAAATAAGATGCATGCTCATCTAAGAGTCCCATTCTCCTGTGTGACATGGAGGAAGGGCCCTGCTACCTTCAGGACAACGTGCTGGTCTGTACATGGGGCAGCTTCAGGGCAAAAACCTCAGCACTCAACACAAGTTAGACAACCATGACCAACATCATTAATTTTAGGTGGTCTGTTTCCATTATAGTTGCAAAGGATGACATGAACACTAAGGCTCTGGGATCCCCAAACTGATGACTTCCCAGTGTATCAAAAGTAAAAACAACATGTAACCTCATGTCACTCTTCTAAGAACAGTTAAAGAGCTTTCCTGGGCATAATCACAAGTGGTCCTCATTTTTCCCCTGAGAGGCTGGCAAAACCTGTTTTATCTCCATTTTACGGTAGAAACTGAGGCTCAGAGCTGTTAAAAGACTGGCTCTTAAACAGCAGAGTTTTCTGACTTCAAGGAGAGTGTCTTTTCACTTTCCAGCACTCCCCTTGGAGCATGTCTGTGGCAGAGAGGAGGAGGAAAGTAAAGCAGGGCAGAACAGAGGGGAATCAGGAATCAGCCTTGGGTCTAACGCTGCCTGGGTTTCAAAACACCCAAAATTATTTCCTGAGCACCCATGGAGTTTAGTGTAGTCTTTTCTATGAGCATGGAGACTTTAACTGACTGCACTTCCATTTCCATCTGGGTGTGTGTAGGCTTGCTTTCTCTGCTTCCTGAGCTCTGACAGAGGTCTCCTAACAACTTGCTTCACCTAAGAGACAGAAACTATTTTTTTTTTTTTTAAACCAGGAGGGATCGTCATGGTGGTGTGGCTGGGAGGTTTGCTGCTAGTCCTCTCTTTGACAAACACAATGGCACACAGGAAGAGTTGGCAGAGTGACGGTCACAGCCCCCAACTCCCATGGGCCACTTAAGCTAGTAGGAGAGTAAAGCCTACCTCTCTGACTTCGTGAAGCTGGCCGGAATACTGACTCTTGGCTCTTCGGGCGGCTGCAGGCGACTTGTGATGCGTGATTGTGACAACACCGGGGGCCCCCGCACTGAGGTGTCTCTGGCTACAGGGAGACGCAGAATTGGGTGTTCCATGGGGGAGCAAAGTGAGACTTCGGCTCCGGGAGCTTGGAGTACTCTAGAATAAGCAACAGGTGTCAACTCAACAACTGACCCACAGAACGCAACTACGTGTTGGCTTCCATTAAATTTGGACCTCTTAATCTTTCCCCTTCATCTGTTTAGAGGGATGGAGGGATGATGGGTGGGTAGAAAACCATCGCATGCCTGAATCCCACAAAACCCAAGACAAGTTCTATTTGATGTCCTTCTGGTCTCATTTCCAATTGTGTCTCCTATAGCCAGGAACCTCTACCCCCAAGACCACGGGCTTTCCTGGGTTTCTACCTTTGTATTTTTTATCTCCTCTTCCTAGAACATTCTTCCCCTCCTGATGGGCCAACTTCTGTTGAACCTTCAACACTAAGCTGGGTGAGCTCTGCTCTGTGAAGCCTCTCCCTGGCTTTCTTGGCCTTTCTGCTGCTCTTATTCCACTGCACTGAGATCCCACTCATTGCCCAGCTACTTTCTTAAAGGATGCTTTCACACTCAGCTTTATATCCCCAAGGTCTGGTATATAATAATTGTTTAATTTATTAAGTGCTTAATAAATGTTTGCTGCATGAATGAACTAAGTTATCTACCAGTTAATCCCCATTTGTTAGTCCAATGTGTACATTTTATCCTATAATAATACATAATCCAAATAACAATCTAATTTATCATACAGATGGCATCTCAAGTCAGTGGAGATAATTTTTCAATAAATAGTGTTGGGATAACTGGGCAGCTGTCTGAAAAACAGAGTTGGAGTCATGTCTCAGATCATAGACCCCAAATGGAGCAAAGATTTAAGAAAAAAAAGCAACACTAGAAGAAAATATGTAGCCATGGAGTAGGGAAAGCCTAACACTTTGAAACCCAAAAGCCATAAAAGAAAAGCTGGATAAATCTGATTACCTAAAAATTGAAAACTTCTCCCCGGCTCAAAACTGAAAACTTCCGCAAGGAAATAAACCAAAAAAAACCCACTACCGTCCACCACCAAAGCCAAAAAATAAACTAGGAAAAATGTAGAACTGCAACCTCTTATTAAAATGAGCCAAGATATGGACAGTTCACAAACAACATAAATAGACCTTAAACCGTATGAAAATATGCTCAACTATACTCTAAGATACACGTAAATTCAAAGTAGACACCATCTTTCCACCCACCAGATTGGCAAAAATTCAGAAGTTTGAATATACAATCTGTCAACAAGGCCACAGAGAAATGGGTTTGTGGACATAAAGGTGACAAAACCCCTGAGGAGGACAATCTGCCAGACCTGTCACAGTTACAAACGCATTTCCCTGGGTCCCAGAAATCCCATCTGGAAACACATCCTCCAGATATACCTGCACCCAGGTGAAATGCCATATGTCCCTGTTAGTCACTGCGGCAGTATGTTTAATGGCAGAGGACAAGAAACAACCCAAATGCCCATCAGTGTGGGAGAGGTTAAATAATCACGGTACACCTACATAATGGAATACCATCAAGCTGTAAGAGAATAATGAGAAAGGTCTTTGTGAGCTGATCTGGAAAAATCTCTAAGCTATATAATTAACTGAAAAAAGCAAGGTGTAGAATTGTTCTACAGTGTGCAAAATATGATATTTTCTAACATGTGGGAAATAAGTATTTTATTGTTATTTTAAATTTCTTGAAAATTATTTGTTTAAAACAAAAACACTCTAGAAGGATACACATAAAACTAATAAAGTGGCTGATTATGGAGAAGCAGGGAACGGAAGGGTAGGAACAGAGGGAGGGAGATTTTTCACTGGATAGATTTTTATAGTCATTCATTTTGAAACATATGAATGTATTCCCTACTCAAAAATGTTAAACTCTGCCTAAAATTTACATTCTGATTGTTCCTACACTTCATTTCTGCTTGAGAAAAGGCAGTCAGAGGATATGTCGGAATCATGCCAATTTCTGTTATTCAAATGATCGAGTATTTACTGAAGACCTACTATGTGCCTAGAAAAATATCTACTGTGTAGTGTCAAGGAGAAACTCAAGATGTATGAGACAATTTTTCACTAAAGATGTTCATAATATTGCTGGGGACGTAAGACACCCGGATACAGAGACAGACTGGTGGACACACACATACGCACACACTTAAAAAGTAAGGCCGTACATAAAAAGGTGCTAATTTGGCAATACAGCTAGAAAATACCAAAGAAGTGAGGGGCAAAAAAGATGAATGAGAGATGATCTCATCACAGTAGGACATTCTGAAGGTGAAGGACCTGAAGCCTGAGTAGGATTTGGGAGGGTAAGTGACAAGGCAGTAGAACACACAGCAGCCCAGACAGTCTGGGTGTCCAAGCAGTCTTAGCCTCAGGCATCGGGTAACAGGCATGGCTCTAAATGTCATCTTTTAACAAAGCACCAAGGGACTGGGGAGTGGGGTGGAAACCGATGGGGCAGAAATCAGAATTTCGGGTTGCCCTGAAATACCGCAGTAGCTTGTAGAAGTTGTGAGGATTTGCCATGAATAGGAATATAGACAAAGATGGGAAGCAGCGTATTGCTTTTAAATGACCTCACATATAGGTGACTGGAGAAATGTGTGGTCTAAAAATGACATATATCTGGATCACAATGAACAATCACCTCCTTTCAGCTTCAATCCTTTCACTTGGAATGTGGAGGGGGAAACAGGCTATTTCTTTAATCCTTTAATAATAGTAAATTTGCCTAAGCATTAGGAGTCCACTGAAATACATTTTGATTGTTTGAGAGGCTTATCTCAATCCAAGAAAAGGCAGATTTTTCACTGGGCTTTGAAGCCAGACAAGATAAGTTTCATTCCCCCTGCCCCTCCTCCCCAGCTCGCCTAGCTTCTAAGCCATGTGACCTTCCGTGAGTTATTTAAGCTTTCTCATTAAGCATCAATTTCCTAATCTTTAAAAGAGAAATAACAATATTGACCCTTAAAAGCCATCACGAAGATTAAATTAGATCATGCCCATAAAATGCTTAGCACAGTGCCTCACAGGCAGGAGCTGCATGGCCAAAGTTTGCTTCTTTCTTAGTATCACTCAAAACTTGATCAATGAAGGCCTTGTTGATTTTTAAAATGTTAAGTTGCTTGGCACGAAATCGTAAGTAGTCACTGACCTTCTCCCTATTTTCTATAGGATCAAAGTGGTGAAGAAACCCAAAATATAATTAAATAACTTACATGGTATTTAATTTGTTACAGCAGTTAAATATCAAGATTGCAGGGGAAACACACACATACACTCTTCTAAATTGTGAGTAGCAATGAGGATGCATCAGAAACGAGAGAGGAAGACAGTACCGGCAATAGACGCCTTTGCCTGTAGCAATATCACCACGAATGGCAATAAATCAAGAAATTCACCCAGGAACCAAATTATTCCACTGTGGATGTCTAACCCCACGATCATTACTTAGTGGCTGTCAGTCATTTGAATTCAGCAGCAGTAAATTTGAGTTCAAAAACCCTTAATTTTCCATTAACTGTGGGATTCTCACAGTTTAATTCACACCCAGCCCTCCTCTCAGAGTAAGTGTGAGCAAAAAAAAAAAAAAAAGTCTCACTCTTGGTAAATCCCATAGGTAATCAGGTATCAGGAGAAAAAGCAAGAAAAGGCGGCAAATTGCCACCGCCAGAAATGAGCAGGCTGTCTTCCCCAAATGCAGCCTGTCTGAAATCGCCAGGTTTTGTTTTAAAATTATGCTTGAATGTCACAAAAACCTATCTTTGCCGCTAATTTAAAATGAAATATTAACAGAGTCTGAGGAACAACATGGCAGGTTTTTGTTCTAAATATTTACTTCAATGGGGGCGACTAGAAATGCCAAGTGTGCCATCTGTGTTAATTCTGAGTTAAGGATACCAGTTTCTTCATCCTTTCTGGTTGCTCCTCTTGCCCCCTCCTCCTTCAGTAGGTGCCTGGCTGATGATGGGGTGACAGCAAAAAAGAGTGTGGGGGCCAGGTCAGACAAAGCGCTGACACTCAGAGCCTGTCCAGCATTCTACGTGCAATCACTCAGACCTCCTGCTCTTTCCCTACATTCTCCCCGGATTCCTAAGTTCCCTAAGGTTGCAAAGAAGGGACAAGACACACACACTCTTTGTATCTACTGGCCAAAACTGGCATGAAGGAAAGGCACAGTTGGAAAGGGAGAGGAATCACTGGAAAGAATATGTCCAATCAAGGGAACCACGCAACAAGCCCGAGAGATAGAAATCTAGTGTGAGAAGGCTTAAAGCAAGAAACACTGAACCCTCTAAAGCCTTCTGTACCATCCTAGTGCTGTGAGACAGTGTGGGGGAATGGTTAGGAGCACACCTTTTCAAGTCAACTGCCTGAGTTCAGATCTGCCCTCTGCCACTTGCAAGCTGTGTACCCTAGTAGAGTGGATATTTTCATTTTAAAAATTTAATATTAACTACCCTCATTGGATTGTTGGGAAATGGACTGAGAAAAAGTACGTAAGAAAGTACATGTCACATAGGAAGCATGCAGTAAATGTCATCATTAATAAATTAATAAAAATGAGGTCTTCAAGCACCACTATTGGCGAATGGATGTTAAGTGATTCCTGAGTCAAGTATATGGCCATTTTGATTCAAGAGGCCTTACGATTTCCTTAGATTTAAAAAGGAAAGATAAAGAATCATCCTAATTACTAAAACACCATTTGCCTCAAAGTAAAAAATGTACTTAAAATATGATTTACGCCAGGCATGGTGGTTCATGCCCGTAATCCCAGCACTTCGGGAGGCTGAGGCAAGAACATCGCTTGAGACCAGGAGTCGGAGACCAGCCTGGATAACACAGGGAGACTTCGTCTCTACAAAAACTTAAAAAATCAGCATGTGCCTATAGTCCCAGCTACAAGGGAGGCTGAGGTGGGAGGACTGTTTGAGCTCAGGAGTTCATGGTTACAGTGAGCTATGATCGCACCATTGAACTCCAGCGCGGGCAAGACAGTCACCCTAACTCTAAAAACAAAAACAACAGTAAAAAAATATAATTTTGCATTTTCAGAAACCCATCTATTATAGAAAGCATAGTCCCTATGTATTACTCCAATGCTACCTGGGTAGTAAAAGTAAAGAATCAGTTTAAATAAGTAATGGACAATTCCCCTTAATATTTACAATAAAATACAAAGTCCCAAATATTAAATAGAAAAGATCATGAGCTGGTCCTTAAAACCTCTTAAAACATGTATCAAAAGTTTATAATTGCTAAGCTGGAATTAAAAGGTTGAAAAGGAATAAGGATGTATAAATATCTTAAATATACATTTGTAGCAACCACTTCTGTAACAGAAAATTTCTGAGCATCAACTAATTGTAATAGCATTCAAATGACATTTAATTTAGAGCCTACTTTCCTCATTTCCTTGAATTCTTTCATGGGGGGGTGGCCCGCGGGGGGAGGACGCGGGGGGGGGGGAGATACTTATTTCCAAAGAAAATAGGCCAAGGGATGCAGAAAAAAAAAAATCAAACCAGTCTGGTTACATGTTTTGAAGACCAAATTTCACCAACTAAAACCATTTCATGACATTTCTTCTCTCTTCTCTTAAAAAAAAAAATTAATGTGCCATTTCTAAATATGTGAAAGCTAAGCATAAAAATTGTGATGTATTCCTTTTCTTACAAAAGTAACCATACCCCAAAAAATCAAGAAAAAAGAGAAAGCATAACAGTTTTTAAAATAGCACATTGAGGGCCTTCAAAATTGTTCAGAATTTCATTTTTCTGATAGTCAGCATCCGCATAAAATGTGGACTGTTTGTTTTAAATGAACCCATTCCAGTATTCTGCTTAATAGCTTCACAATGACCTTCTCATTTGCCCTGCCTTTTGTTTGTTTTTTCTTTTTTTTTAATTGTCTATTATCTCAAGCTTAAAACAAAACTAAAGTAGAAATCAGATTTTTAAAACTGGGATATTTTCTAAGTTCGTGTCCATAATTAACTTTTCAAAATTATTTTAGCTCTCACTACTTTTCCAAATTCATATTTTCTTCCAGAAATAGGAGTTTCAACTTTAAGCTACCAAGCCTAAGAAATTTCTTCCATTGTCATCTGCAAATCTTTAACATACCTTAAATATTTTTCACTAACTTTACACCAATACCCTCTCAATCTCAATACAAATGCATGCAAATGTGTGCACAAAGGAAAAATAGTAGTTCTTTCAGAGAGGCAATCTCTAGCCTGCTTCTAAACATACTATCCCAAATCAGTGATTACACATGCAAATGCAAGATTTCTGAAAAACTATCACAAGCAAATGCATGTATTTCCATTCCCTGCAAATGGAGGGAAAGAAAACTTGACATTTTTAGCTTGTTTTTTCTCCTGTCATTTTCACCCCTCCTCCCCACCTACCCAAATAAATCCTGCTGACTCTTCTCTCTAACAGGTAATCCAACTTGCTCTAGAATCCCTCGGCTATCTCCAGCTCAAGCTGGGAGGTCCCAACTCCACCAAAAGCATTGGTCTTGTGCCCCTGTATCACACACCCTTTTCTCTCCATTTCCCCCAGACCCACCAGAAGTGATCACGTGTGATCTCGAAACCTCCCGCCCTTTTCAGCTTTGCATCCACGCCATTTGCTTGGGACTTTGCAATGCCAAGTATCAGCACTCCTTTTGCATGCTTTAGTCTGAAAGCATGAAAGACTCCTCTTACTGCTGACCAAGCCCACCAATTCCCTGTATTTTTCATGCTTTGGAACTATAGAATTTTAGAGCTAGAAGGTACCTCAGACTTGATTCTAGTCTAGCCCTTTTCTTTTAGAGACCTAAAAACTACAGACCCCAAAAGGTAAATGAACCACACAAAAGTAAATGACAAGTCTCATTAGAGACTCAACTAAAAAAATAAATAAATAAAGCCTGATTGGAGATTCAGTCCCTCCAGTTGGCCTTTCTCATTAAACAAGGACCTAGTCATCTAAAATAGTGTCTAACACATGGCAGATATTAAAATAGTTGATAGAAAGGAGAAAAGGTAATTTGTCATCTTACTTAAAACTTCAATCCAATCACCTATCATCATAAACACACATTCTTTCTCTTTCTTTCTCTGTCTGTCTCTCTGTCTCTGTCTCTCTCTCTCTCCCCTTTGTATTCAGGGCAATTGTATACTAGATCCTCTTGAAATTGCAAATCCTCAATTTTGTGTATAAGTAACATGACACCGAGACTTTTTAATGACGAATGGCCATTTTAATAGAAAAAAATGAGAAAACAAGGAATAGAAAGAAGTTCCCTTAATGAAGCAATATGCCAAAAACCTACAGCAACCATAATACTTACTATAGAAATTTTAGCTTTATTCCTCTTAGTATTAGAAACAAGATAAGGATTCCACTATCACTGTTTACTGGAAGCACTAGCCAACAAAATAGGACAAGAAAAAAAGTGCAGAAAGATAGGAAGGGAAGGAATAAAAAGTGCCACTTACTGTGGACATGATTATTTTATAAAAATAAAAAGAGAGCCCAAGAGTTCAAGGTTGCAATGAGCTATGATTGTGCCACTGCACTGCACTCCAGCCTGGGCAACAGAATGAGACTCTGTCTCTAAAAAATAAAAAAATAAAATAAAAAGAAAGAACACTAATGCATACAGCAATGTTACCAGATAATGAAGAATTTAGAAATGCCAATAGCATTCCCAACCAGAAAATAGAAAATAAGGTATCATCCACAATAGCAATAAAAACTATGATGTATAGGTATTAACCCAATAAGGAGTACATGAGACCTTTACAGAGAAAAAAGTTTAAATCTATGAGAAGAAATCAATGAAGAATAGAGAAAATGAAAATACACCTACCAGGTAAACGAAGGTGACAACTTAATGTTGCAAAGATGTCAGCTCTCCCCCAATTACTTTATAATTATTCTAATAAAAATTCCAATGGGAATTTGTTTGAGCAACTCAACAAATTTATGCTAACATATAAATGGAAGAATAAAGGTTTGTGAAGGGCCAAGTTAACTTCGAAAAGGCGATCAAAGGGGAAGGAGTCACTCTACCAGCACAGACATTAACAAAGCCACAACGTAAATACACACACACAAACACACATGTACACACACATGCACACTGCGGTCTAAATTTTTGTGCCCCCTCCCCCAAAATTCACATATTGAAATCCTACCCCCAAGGTGATGCCACTAGGAGGTAGGGCCTTGGGGAGGGGATGAGGTCGTGAGGGTGCACTGCCTCACTGCTCTCTTTATAAAAGTCACCAAACTCTTTACAGAACACCTTAACTGAGAGCTTTCAGTTAGCATTATGGAAAAAATTGCTTTTTACTATCCAAGTCCCATATAGCATGCCAATTCTCAGGTACTTAAACAATAAGCTCATTAAGGCTAAACCACATGGAGCTAATACTTTACATTTTTTAGTGTTTTTAAATCAATTACACTAACAGGAGCAATGTTTGATAATACATTTACAGATGTCAAAAATAAAACATAGTATACAGCACTCATAGCACTTAATGGGTATTTTCCACGAGTTATCTGTCACCTCCCCTAGGATGGCCTTCCCCAGGCCAGGGACTATGTCTAATGAGCCCCTGTGTACTCTGTGGAACGTGACACAGGGCCTCCCCTTGAAAATGCTATGAATGCAATACACGCTTAGAGAGCAACGAATCCCCCCAGCCTCAATTTTAACCACTGCCCTTTCTCGAAACCTAATTTTAAAATTACCAGCACTCCCCTCCTTTTCCAAGAAGGCAAAAGAGACTGGAAAAGACACACGACTCACATTTCATATAAACATGAAATGTCCAAAAACCAACCTGGCACATCGACAACACACATTATTCAGTGATGCAACAGGTATTTAAGGAATGTCACCTACTTGCCAGGCACTGCTCTAGGTAATAAAAATATAACTATGAACAAAACAGACAAAAATACTCCTGCCCTCATGGAAATGGCATTCGGGTGAGGCGGAAGATAGGTAAAACATAAAGTGTTTTAAATAATAAAATATAAATCAGCAATTGGAAAAATGTGGAACACTTTCCACTTTTAGATAGGTGGCCAGGGAAGGCCTCGTGAGAAGGTAACATTAGATTGAAGACCTGAATAAAGCAAAGGAGTGAGCCACACTCACTGGGGAAGAGCAGAAACTCAACAGGTGCAAAGGCCCTGGGGTGAGAACCCCCTTGGTGTGCCTGAGCAAGACGGATGGTGGTGGCAGAGGTGGAAGTGAGCAAGACACAGAGCAGCAGGAATTGAAGTCAGCCAGGTAAGGGCCAGGAGAGACCCGCTGCTGAATGAGAAATTACAGATAACTGCCAGGCCAGCCAGAATGCCTGGCATCAACCTGGGGCTGACACACACATGCTCGCGATGAGGAGCCAATTAGAACAATGGATTGCAATAAGCCTTTTCCTCAGGGCCATATTCAGGTATTAAACTGTCATTTGCATACAATTTACTTATGTCTACATGGCATGTGTCATTGCTATGGGATCATTTTCCTGGTAAAATTGTACCACTTACTGCCCTGACGATGGGCCTTTCATGATTTATTCCATTCTCTATTTCTTCTCACGTCTCAATATAATTGACCCAGAAGATAGTTTATGCCAGAAATGAATCACAGAACAAAAAGCAAACGCATGCCGTGGAATCCTATAAATGATCACTCCATGGGAGGGGGTGAGGAAGGACTCTTATTTAATGTTTAAACTTCTGTCTCCTACCAGAGGGTCAACTCAGCCATGGGGATGAAAAGTCCAATGTAATTCTAAGACAGAACATTTCGAGAAGCAAATTTGATTTTCTAAAATCAATAACTAATTTCTGACAGAAGCACTCCTATCTACTTAGAGATCATTATCTCCTTCCCAAATGCTCAGGCACAAAAGTGTGAAGCCTCCAAAGGGCACTCCTACTTGTGTTTCAAAATGTTTCATGCTAAAAAAAAAAATTAAATCATGCCATTGTCAACATGCCCGAGAGGCATGCAGACTCCTACGGGATCTGTGGAATAAATCCCACTAATTACTATTCCAAGCCTGGTATTGTGATGAAGTTAAGACGGAAATGCAAGATTTGCTAATAACTCAGGGAGTCTGAATAGACAGCACCTTACTAACCCACTTCGGGGGTGACAGCCACGGGAGGCTACAGAAAGCTCATAAGCCCCTGCATCAAAGAGGCGATTTTCCTAAACACGCTGCATTTGACTAGAACCTTAGAAGCTCTTGCTATTTGCCTTCCTCTTTTCTGCTGCAGCTTTTCCACGGATGGAACACACGGGGTATAGTATATACCTACGCTTGACCCTGCCCTCCCTAGTTCTCCCTAAGGCACTTCGTGCAAAAGCAAGAGTAAACCACAGGTTCACAGGGCTTACGCTAACATTAAGCTAGGCTTAAATTGGTGCAACCTTTGTGGAAAAGAATTTGGAGATACCTCAAACAGCTAGAAATGGAAATACCATTCGACCCAGCAATAGCATTGTTGGGCATCTACCCAAAAGAACATAAGTCTGTCTATCATAAAGACATCTGCACCCGAATGTTTATGGCAGCACAATTCACTATTGCACGGTCATGGAAACTACCCAAGTGCACATCAGTTCATGAGTGGATAACTAAAATGTGGTATATGCTCACAATGGAATATTACTCAATCCTAAAAAACAACAGTGAGCTAGTACCATTTATGCTATCCCGGATTAAGCTTAAGCCCGTAATACAAAGCAAGATGACACAAGATCTGGAAAATGGGCTACACATCTACTCACCATCAAATTGGTACTGACTAAAACTATGGTGCTCAAAAAACAGTAGTGTTCAACAGGGAGTTGAAGCAGGGAGACCCACATCTTAAGGAAGTGGCAAGCATTGTGGGAGGGAAGGGATTACCTCTATCATTTTTTAGGGAGAGGTAAAGATATACATTGTAACCAAAATGTCTGGAAAAAAAAAATCTGTAATCAGGAAGTGGGCAGGGGGAAGAGAGGAGGAGGGAAGGGTATGTACTTACATGGTGGGTACGGTGCCCACCACCTGGAGGTGGGACACGCTAGAAGCTCTGGCATAGCTGGGTGGGGGGGGAGGGGAAGATATGTAACCCTAACAATATCTGTACCCCTAACAATATCTGTACCCCCATAATATGAAATAATAAAAAATTATTCAAAAAAAAAAATTTTTTTTAAGCTAGGCTTATTTTTTTAAAAAACACAGATGAGTTTAGATCGTGTCCTGGATTTTTAAGAATCCTGAATCCAGACACAGGACTTGATGAGTAAACAGAACCAACGAGATTCATTTACTTATTTTTTTAAATTTTGCTTTCTACTAATTTCTAAATCACAAGTTCACTCTCAGATCTTTCCATTTTTAACAAAGGATTTAAGACTGGGAATCTTTAGAAGTATAAATGGTTTTAAGGACTGGGCCCCCGTCATTCTAATCACTGAAATTTGCAGACGCAGCAAATCAAATGAGCATCTGGCAAAGCTGCAAAGCGCGCAGGACTCCCCGCAGCTAGTGACAATTTCCATGCAGAAAGTGTGCACTTGGAGCTGTTACAAATAACCCAGAAGAGGTTTAGACCGTTTTATATGTGCAGATATTTGCATTGGCCTATCTCAGGACGCCAGGTAGCAGAGTGAGAAAAGCTATAGTAGATGTTTTCAATGTCCTCAATTTAACCACCTAATTGGATTTCCTATCACTTTCCATTTCTTCCAAAACCTATTGATTGATACACTAGGGCTGACTGCTCAGGGTTTGTATCCTCTAAGTTATGCCTGCACACGCCTGCCCCCACCGGCTGAGCCAGGTATTTGCAAAGAGCCAACTGTGTTTAGTTCCCACTCTGTTTATGTTGGTGTACTTATTATTTTAACTACATAATTTAAAAATATATATATAAACAAAATGTAAGTACGAAAAATAATTGCCTTTATGAAACTAAGCTGTATGATTTTTAAAAAGTGTCAGTAAAAGTAAATTGCTAACAACTGCTGTTGAGTTAGGTGTGGGCATGACTACTATGAAAGAGAGAAACTACTGGTAAACTCTAGAACTGTAATCAAGTTTGCCGTGCTTTTTAAAGCAACCAAAATAAGAAATGATATCAAGGTCATACACAGTAGATCTGCTTTATGCCAGACAAATGATGCAGAAACTCTAGCAGCAGCCCCATGCTTGATGAAAGGGCCTTGAAACTTCATCTGAAGACTGGTGAGTGAAGATGTTAAGTTAAAATGGCATACGTGCTTAAGGTATTGTATCTATCACGGTTGATGGTTCGGCCAACTATTTTCCATTAAGGGATGACAGCTCCAGATCCCACTAGCTAAGAGGTCTCCTCCTGGATCACCTCAGCCCCACGATGATAGAACCCTGTAGTGACGTTGCTCTCCAATGTGTGAGTGGCAAGAAAGCACTTTCCATAAATTCACCAGTGCAAATACCGGCTCAGCAAAGATCTCCTGGACTTGTTCTTGGAGAAGCAGTATCGGCTAACAAACGTCAATGCCTGAGCAGGTCAGGGAGGGGACAAAGAAGAAGACAGCCTGATCCCCAAGGGGAACGCAGAAGAGAAGCTGCTGGGCTTGACATAAACACAGTAGAGCCCCCACTGTGACTCAAAGTGCTCTGAGCCAGCGTGACATTGTCACAACACACTCCAGACACGAAGGAGAAAATTAAACTCCTGTCGCTCCCTGCATGATAGGACGTCAGAGATCTCCCCTCATTTCTGCCTATCCCCAGAGACTCTACTACCTGTTGGAGAGTCGAAAGTATTCATTTAAGAGAGCTTCATTCCTGTGTTAAAATCTAATTGGATTCCTACAGCCTTAACAGACTTACTGGCATTAAGTCTTACGGATTAACTGGCCTAATTCCACCAAAACTGACAAGGGAAAAGCAGAAAAGAAGTTGAGGGATTGGGAACAAATACATGACCTGCACCCAGAGCCAGGCGGAGAACACGTTCCATGACAGGACACCATCAATTCGGGATATTCCTGAAGCTTCGAGAAAGAGAAAAGAGGCAGCTTCAAGCAGCTACCAAAAGAGAGATGAAGGACTCTGGAAATCACATGTGCTAGACACACCCAAGTCCTGCCTTACATCCTCTTGACCCCCATATTTTAACTCCTGGCTGGTGCTGCCACTATGGGTACACAGACAGCACCAGCCTCAGCAGTACTATTTGGGTCCTTCTTCTGACCTGGGACTATTCTACGGAAGCCAGCTTGGAAAGTCCACAGGAACTGCCCAGCCAGGTACAAGTGCCAACCTAGAAGTGCCAGACAGAGTTAACCCAACCATGGGGCAACCCTTGAAATCAATGGGAGATGGGAGTCAAGGGATAAATAATCCCATCGTCTTTACACAGGGCAGAGATTTCTGAAGCACATTCTATACAGTTCTTACAAGGGCCACCAAAGGGATTCAGTTTTAACTGCCCACAGCAATAACCAGCACAATAGCACTTCTTCGGGGTTGCCTTTGTTTCTTCCCGTATTCCATTCTTCTTATCCTTTCCTCCTTACTCCACACACCTGGGACCACACTCTCACACCCATGCCTTCACCACTCAGGCTCTGATTTCTGGGGGACCCCATCTGCAACAGCAGGTATGCACTGTTTCACGGGGTGCTAGACAGGGCCAAAATGGTATGCTTGCTTAATTAACCTGTCTTCTGATAGTTGTTGGTCTCCCTCCCTCGCTTTCTCACTCAGATTTGTTCTCTCTACAGGCCTAAAGTTCCAGTTGGCATGACGGCAAATTTCATTTCCTCTTCAGGTCTATCAAGAGCCACACTGAGGAAAACAAAGATACATTTCCATACAAGGGTCCAATCTAGACACTGTCAATACCGCATAACTGATCAAAAGTTCATGATAGGGCATTTCCAAGACGCACGCCCAGGGCTCAGGGGAGTCTCATGTTAATGACTCCACAGTCACGGGTGGCCCTGCACCATTAGTTCTAAATCCAACAGGTGGCGGCTGTGAGTGAAAATGCTCTGAGCAGAGAGGGGACAGAGGAGGCAAGGGACAGGCATGCTGGGATCTGGGACTATGGAACTAAGGTCTGCTGATGGGCAGAGCAGCAGCAGATTGCTTTTCCTCATGAGCAATTATGATAACACAGTTGAGATTCTTTTTTACATTTTACGCTGCAGGTACAAGATGCTGAACTAGGGTTCCTATAACAAAGCACCAGTCGTCCTCTGTCAGGCAAGAGGGGCTCTTTATTATCTCTGGAATTGTGAGTAAAAAAATCAATAAAATGCAGAGAAGTGCTTTGCAGCAAGCAAAATGTGTAGGTTCCAACCATGAGCTGCCATGTTCTAAATGAGCTGCCTCAAGCTGCATAATCCATGGCCCAAGAAATGAGAAATAAGATTAATGTCTTACCCAAAAGAATTAAAAATAGACTCAAATACCTGCACACAGATGTTTATATTAATATAGTAGCACTATTCACAATAGCCAAAAGGTGGAAACAACTCAAATGTCCATCAACTGATGAATACATGAAATATGGTACATTCATAAAATGGAATAGTATTCACTCATAAAAAAGGAGCGAAGTACTGATACACCCTACATCATGGTTGAACCTCAAAAACATCATGCCAAAGAAGTCAGATGCAAAAAGTTACATATCCTATGATTCCATTTATATTAAATAAAATAGGTAAATCCATAGAAACAGAAAGCAGACTGGTAGTTGCCAGGGGTTCAGGGAAGGGAAATAGGTAATAACTGCAAATGGGCACAGGGTTTTATTTTGGGGTGGTGAAAATTGCTTAGGAACTAGATAGTGTGGTGGCTGCACAACATTCTGAATGCACTAAGAATCACTCCACAGAGGACAATAAAGTGATATTATGTCATGTAACTTTCACATTGATTTTTTTTAATGAAAACAAAAATTAATGCCTTAAGGACCTGGGAACCCTCCACAGGCAATTCTAACAGTGGTCGGTCTGCCTCCTCTGTACCCTCCTGCTCATTCTGAAAGGACTTCTTTTCTCTATTCCAGAAGGTTCAGGAGACACACAGAGTATTTTATTATGAGGCAGGTCTTATTTCCGCTTCGTGTGGACAAAATTATGTACCAAGGTTAATTGGTTAAAAACTGGGAGGCACTTGAAACAATGGCTCAAAATTTCTTCCCAAAATAGAAAGTTCGTCAACACAAAGTATTTTTGCAAACTATTCCAAATTGTTAAAGTGATTGTTTTAGAGAGGTGAACCATGATCTTCTTCCCTCTATTTTACACATTTTCTTATATGCAATTATAGTGCTTTTATAAGAAAAAAGTTAAACCAATGAATTAATTATATTATTCTGGAGTTTCCTTATAACGTTGACTACTTCAATGAAAGAGAATTCAGTAGGAGGCAGCTCTCTGACTTCACCGACAGGAGCTACAAAGCGGGAGTCCCAGACAGCACACAGTAAAGGGAGAAAAAAGGCAAAAGCAGTCACTCCACCAAGTCCAGATTTGGAACTCTCTCCTGTTCTGCATGCCCCAGGGAGAGAGAGATATAGGCAAACTGATTCTTTTCAGAGTCCTCAAATCCTGTTACCCGAAGCAGGGCAAGCTCCTTTCAGTCCATGGGTTGCTACCGTTTAAAGTTTCTATGGCTCCCTGTGCAGTATTTGACTTCAAGAGGAATCCTGCACAACTGTGGTCACGGCATTGAGAATGTGAGCCGTGTGGTTCTGCAGAGGTCAAATCTGAAGTAACAATGACAAAATGAAGAAATGGCTATTTCAAAAATCCTACTTGGAAAAATGAGTCTAGTGCTGGTGGCCAAATATAAATGTACCACCCTCCTGACCTTCCTTTGGGCAAATCCAAAGGTCTCTCCCTAAATACTCCTCTTTATTTCTCTGCAGCTTTGGAAGCTCCTGAGTGCTCCCACCTTTCAAAGCTTCTGGGGTGATAAACCATCCAAGTTATCCTCCTGCATCTAAGCCCACATCCTTTAGCTCAAGGGTGGGGAAACTTTTCGTGTTGGAAGGCCTCATTAATTTAGCTGTAATCAAATAATGCCACGTTCAATGAAACTTCAATTAGATATACTTAAAGATATACATTATTTTATAAAAATCTAACTACTATGTACTCAATAATTTCTAAAAGTGAAAACTATTTGTTAATTTTGAAGTTATCTACCCTGTCAATGACTTTGCTGTGTCTGCTTTTTGGTGGAAAGCATTTGAATATTTGGTTGTAGCATGAAGTCCACAGTTTCAGTTGATCCTCTAGATGGGTATCAGTCATTTGAGGCATCTTGATTTGGGTTAGGTATGAGAATGTAGATTTGCAGCAATAAGTGGTTGAAAAGCAAGAAAGTGTTTTGAGGGTATGTTGACAAAGGTGTGGGTATTCTACTGCATTTTTCCATATTTCAATTGGATCTTTCTTAGCATCAAACAATGACTTTAAAATATCATCTACTCAGAGATCAATCAATTCCATCTGTAGTTTTTTAGGTGCCTTGGTGATATCAAAGAGGTGAGGCTGAGGTGCTAATTTGAGTGTCATGTCATGATTCTCAAAGTCAGTGGACCTTTTGTTGTTTTCTCCAATTAATGGATCTATAACAGCTGTGTATTCTTTAAATGATTCACGTATATCATACTGTACATCAACAACCTTTGCTAACTGGGGAAAATGTTCATCCAAAATATCCTTTTGAAGAAGTGGTATTTTGAAAAAAAGATAGCTTATTTCGAAATGCTTGGCTTTTTTTTTTTTTTTTGCTACATATCATGTATAGACTTAGTTTTACTTTGCAAAGAAATATTCAAGTAGTTTTGACTTGACATGATATCACACAGAAATGCTGTATCCCTATAGAAATCTTCTTTCCATAATTCACATCGCTGATTCTGTTCTTCATAAAATTTAACTATCTGGGCATGGTGGCACATGTCTATAGCCCCAACTACTGGGGAGACCAATGCGGAAGGATTGCTTGAGCTCAGGAATTCAAGACCAGCCTGAGCAAGAACGAGAATCCCTCTCTACTAAAAATAGAAAAAATCAGCCAGGTGTGGTGGTGTGTGTCTATAGTCTCAGCTACTGGAAAGACTGAGGCAGAAGGATCATTTGAGCCCAAGAGTTGAGGTTGCAGTGAGCTATGATGTTGCCACTGTACTCTAGCCGGGGCAATAGGATGAGACTGTCTCAAAAAATATTAAGAATTATAATAATAACCTATCTATTCTTGCAGAAATAAAATTTTGGCTAACATCTGTCCCTGCAATAGCCAACACACTTTAGAATGATATAGCAAATCCACACTGATACATCATCATTCAACTTTACCATGTTTGGAAACTGCTCATGCTGTGTTGCATTTGCATGAATATAGTTAACAATACTTATAACTTGTTGCAAAGTGTCACTTAAAATAGTGGCTTTAGCACAGAGATTTTGCTGGTGCAAGACACAACAAAAAGAAATAAGAACATCTCTTGCATTGCTACAGTGGAGGGAAATAAAAAAAAAAGAACATCTGGATCTGTTAATACTTTTGTTTTACTCTGTGCAATAAACCCTTCATGTTTTCCTGTCATGGAAGGTGCACCATCTGTACATGCACTCACTAAATTTACCAAATTCAGTCTAACTTCACAACATTTATCTTGAAAGTTGTTGAAGATATCTATTCCCTGTGTTCTGCTAGCAAGAGTACCCAAACCAAATAACTCTTTGTAGCAAAGAAAATCTGTTATGAGCCGAATGAAGTACAAAACCTGAGCCGAGTCAGTAGTATCAGTTGATTCATCAAATGTGACTGAATAATACATATTTTCCTTTTGAAGTATTGCATGAAGTTGTTAAGTTGAAGGCTAATTCCTACTGCCAATCAATTATGGTTCTCCTTGAAAGAGGCAGTTGTTTGTCCTTTGAAATGGTATCGGGATCTAAGCATCCTAGAATTTTGACAATGCATTCTTTCACAATTTCTACGTCCCTGAACGGCTTTTCTTTTTCCCCCAAGTACATAAGCTACTATATAAGTTGCTTCAGTGGCATTATTTCTAGGTCTTATTGCTGCCTGAAAGAACTGCCTTTGCTTTTGCTTTTCGTCTTTTAATTTCTGCAATACAACCTTTCGTACCTCTCCCTCTAACTTGAAATATTTGTGGTCCTTAGGAATATTATAATGCTAATGAGCATTAAATTTTTCTCCAATGTTGATATTGCAGTATCACAAAGCAAGCAAATCATCTCATCTTTAGCAGAAACAAGATAATACTGCAATTCCCAATCCTCATTTAAAAAAAATCTGCTTTCTTCCTTCAGCGTTCTCTTGGTCTTCTTTGACATGATGGGCTGTTAGACAGAATTAAAAAATACTGCCGAGCTGTGCAACTATTCACAAATTCCACTTCAAACAGAAACACAGTGCACCGCTGTCAAAAGCAAATAACAAACTATTCCAAATTGTACTCAACCACCATAAACTCTCACCAATCAGCCTTGTGCAAAAGTAGCACCAGTCAGGTGGGGGATGGGGGAAGTTAGAGCTAAATCATGAGGGTAGCTGCCATCCATTTAGCCTCTATGACTCACTAACGTTCTAATTGTGCTGGTCGATCTGGGAGGATTATTTTGTTGAAACTTATTTTATTCTTTGGTATTTTAAATATGTTCATCTTAAAAATAAAAACACAAAAGATGAACAAAAATGTATTAATAAAAAAGGATTTGTTCTATAAAATTTGGGTTCAGTCAAAAGGCTGCACCTTAAGGACTTAGAAGGCCACAGGTGGCCTTAAGGCTGAAGGTTCCCCACCCCTGCTTTAGCTCATCAATCTCCTCTATTTTTCCTCCATCCCCCAACCTTGAGTCATCCCACCTTGAGTCAACCCTCAAGTCCAGCCTTCAGTGGTTTGCTTGTACTTTTTTCTGCAAAGAACTTTTTTCTTACTCATGTCTTCAACTGTTATCTATTCTCAGAGGAGTCACAAATTCCCACTGTCTGTCCTCAAAATAACTCAGCTTTCCAATTATCCTAGGAAGTGCTTCCCCCTTAAAGAATCTCCCAACCCAATGCCTCACCCCAACTTTTGTATGACAGCTGGTTTGACAACTGGTATGACAACTGGTTTTTACAGAGGATGGAAGAGCAGAAAGAACAGCCAGGGAAAGTTGAGGAGACCTAGAGATCTGTGACATTGGGAAAGTATTACAACCTCCAGGGTAGGAGGAACTGTGGAAGGAGGTATGGAAGCAGAGCTCTGAAGCTGCAGCAGACCTGACCCGCAGGAGCCAGACACGGGGGTGCTACCCGTGGGAGAGGCAGCCTCGGAGGAGATGCAGAGAGAAAAGGGAGAAGCACACCAGCTTCTCCCTCCTGCCTATGATGCACCTGCTCTGCACGGAGAGGAGGATCCTTTGTCACTCCTTAGGACAAAGCCAGGGCATTGCAAGTGTGTGCTCTTTACACTGCAAAGTGTAAACTCATGCAGAAGCAGAGTTTACATCAGGGCCACCTGCGGTAAAGGTGTGTTGTTTGGTGTTGCAGGGGTCGATATACTTCAGCATAATCCCCTGTGTTTTCTTCTTCCAGTCTGTCGCCCTCAATCTTACCTCTTGCTGAGCTGCCCACTTTCACTCAGACACACACGTTTCATTTTCTCTTTGCTCTTCCTAGAAGATTTCACATCTCCTCCTCCTCCTCCACCATCACACCTCACAGCTTGTTCGAACACAGGCATATGGCAGGTGCAAGGTCATGGTTAAAAAACGTTTTGTGACTCTCCTTTCAAACGTAAAGAACATGAATTCCATTATCTGTTTGCAGTTCCACGCAGTGACTTTTTTCTTCAGCTCTTTTTTTAAAACTCATGCTCTATCCTTCTCAAACCTCCTATTGTGTTTAAAACAAAAAGAAGCCTACATTAAAGAAACTCACGTTCCTCGCCAAAGCCCACTGCTTCGACCTCTTGGGTTTGAGCCCCAGAATAAGCAATGACTGCCTCCCGCACACCTGCTCCTCACCATGGCCTCTCCGCTCAGGTCTAAGGATTAACACAGGAACAGCTGAGAAAGCACTTCCAGCCAAAGGCCAAGAATGGGAGACCATCTAAAGACATGGCCAATGGTCTATATAACAGGCGTCCTCAAACTGCGGCCCATGGGCCACATGTGGGTGTTTTTGCTCGTTTGTTTTTTTTACTTCAAAATAAGATATGTGCAGTGTGCATAGGAATTTGTTCATAGTTTTTTTTTTAACTATAGTCTGGCCCTCCTACGGGCTGAGGGACAGTGAACTGGCCCCCCGTTTAAAAAGTTTGAGGATCCCTGGTGTATACTACCATCTCACACATTAAAATGAAAAAGGAGGAAAGGCACACGTTACTTCTCTCTCTTCCTTATTTGATCACATGCAAATAGTATATCCATTAGGAATACTCTCAGTTGCAACTAGTAGAAAAATGACAGTGGCCTAAACTCCAGAACTCTTTGCATTACTTAACAAAAACTTCAGAGTTGGGTGATCCCAGAGTCGGTTTGGTGGCCCTGTCCACCCTTCTGCCCACCCAGGCTCTGTGTAGTGGCTTTGGCCCAAAGGCACAATCCCTCATGGTGACAAGCTGCTCCAGGTGACTTATCCTCACATAGCAGTATCCAGAGGAGGAAGGAAGGGAGAGGAGATGAAAGGACTTTCTTTTTCCAAAGCAGCCCTCCCCTATACATTATATAAAATGTATAATAGTGTCCAAGGATGGCTGGTTGGTTTTTAGTTTTCTTTTCTTCTTTTCTCTTCGTTTCTTTTCTTCTCTTTCTTCCATCAAGGGCACTTACCA
>VSMD01026127.1:0-12647 GCA_008750895.1 Mirza zaza
TATTTATAGTAAAAACAATTTCTTGAAAAACAAAGCATAAAATACTAACATTTTGGGGATATAAGGCTACCACTGGAAAATTCAAAAGCAATTTGGAAGTGAAAAGTCATTATTAACAATTCTTTTCTACTTCATTAACCATAAGCCACTTAAGTTCAACATCAAAGAGAGATAAAATATCTAAGTGCAAAATCTGAAAATGGTGTTTTGTGGTTAAAAATAAATAAATAGGAATAATTCTCAGAGTGACAGGAAATGGTCTATTTAAGACTCCAAAAAGGGGCATAAGGCACCTCAGATAGCAGTCCTGATTTAGATACTTCCCAAAGGACAATCTGTGTAGACTATAGCAAATGCCTTTAGCATGTACACAGTTTGTTTCAGAAGCCTTCATTTAAGTTTAATATAAAATGCTATTTTAAAAAATGAGTCCCAACCCAGCAACAATATAACACTAAATAAGCTATGAGGTAGCCTCCAGCAAGACCTCCAGTAAGAAGAGCAGCATTAAAAGGTGGCAGTAAGAACTCAGTTCTCTACTATAAATAGAAAGAAATTAATTGGCCAACTAATATATATAGAAAAAATTAGCCGGGCATGGTGGCACATGCCTGTAGTCCCAGCTACTTGGGAGGCTGAGGCAGCAGGATTGCTTGAGCCCAGGAGTTTGAGGTTGCTGTGAGCTAGGCTGACACCATGGCACTCACTCTAGCCTGGGCAATAAAGTGAGACTCTGTCTCAAAAAAAAAAAAAAAAAAAAGAACTCAGTGGGCTCCAAAGAGAATGCCTAAACTCCCTTTCCCCAAGGCTCTACTAGAGAGACAGGGGGTTGGGCTTCTAGTGATGGATTCCACTAGGTGGGAGCAAAAGCCAAAGGCTATTTTGGTTCCACTGACACTGTTTATAACCAACTCCCTTTACTGTGCTTGCCCCCGCCAGTTTGATTCAGGGGAACCAAAGATTACAAATGATTAAGACGTAATGATGACAATGATACTCTAAAACAGGCATCCTCAAACTACGGTCCGTGGGCCACATGCAGGTGTTTTTGCCCGTTTGTTTTTTTACTTCAAAATAAGATATGTGCAGTGTGCATAGGAATTTGTTCATAGTTTTTTTTTAAACTATAGTCTGGCCCTCCAACGGTCTGAGGGACAGTGAACTGGCCCCCTGTTTAAAAAGTTTGAGGACCCCTGCTCTAAAACTTCAGTCCTAACCACAACTGTAGTAGGGAGATGAAATATAGTTCACTTTGGTAGTATAAACTGTCTTGTTTTGTGGGAGGTTAAAAACTATTAAATAAAGATAACCATCTCAACTAAAGGCTACATTCTGTACTTTTTTTTGAGAGTTTCAACTTCCTTTATCCAGATTTTAATTTTCTTAGACAAAAAATATTGAATTGTAAAACAGAGTAAGATGTAGGTAGACAGAATAATAAGAGATGGAGAATTTCCAGACCAGTAAAAACCATTTATAAATGACCAGAGTCTACTACAGGCGTGGGTATATAATAACTTATTTGGACACGAAAGTTGTGCCTGATTAATATCCCTGATTAATATTAATAAAGAGATAAATGTATTCTATAAGTCACACATAAAAATTAATCCAACTACTTTTAGACATTTGTACAAGGGATCAAGAACAGCTGTAAATTTCCAAGCTGGCAATGCTCCTAAATCAAAAATGACTTCTTGAGAAAGTAAACGCCAAAAGAAACAATAGCAATATTTTCAAACAAGACCCATTCCCAGCAATCCACAGGAGCCAGCTTTACCTATAGCATATCTACCAACACTTGCTACAACAATTTGATTCTCACCTTCTGGAGAACTGATGGAAATGACTGGGAACTCCTCCTCCTCCTCCTCTGATGAATTCATCAACAGCTTGCCTGTCTCTGTATTTATACTCATAAGAGCACTTGTCTATCTACCTCAGCTCCCTCATTAGCATAAATCCTTCAGTAATTTTATTTATTGCAAATGTTCTCCAATAAGCAAGCATTCTGACATTTCAGATGACAAGCTAGTGCTAACTCGAATGCTTTCCCAGACATTTATTTGATATTTTTAACCTGTCAAAGTCAAATTTTAGGAGCAACAAAATTACCTTCAATTTTAGGGACATTATCATACATTGGAAACTTCATAAGGCAGCACAGAACTGTCTGTTTTCAGCATTCTGATAAACTGGAGAGATGTTTAGTAACTACAACATATTTTGTGATTTTGTTCTGAATTTAAAACAATTATAATCTCAGAAATTAAAAGCTGGAAGAGTCATTTTATGTTATCCAGTCCTTTGTAGTTCATGGGCTGGCAGCACTGGCTCTCCCTGGGAGCTTGTTAAAAATACAAAATATCAGAATGCATCAGAGACTTATCTATCCATACTCTGCATTTTAACAAGAGCCCCAGGTGAGCTAGCCCTTTTGTCTTACCTACAAGGAAACTGAAGCTCACAGAGCTTAAATCAGTTGCCCAAGATCATGCCACATAAAGTCATAACTCCTAGTCCTGTGTCCAGCTTCGCACTCCATATCCAAACAAATATTTAAGAAGACCTATTAAGGTCTAGACACTGCACTATGCATGTTGACTAAAGAGATAAGAACACCAGAGCCACTACTGTGAAGGAACTTAGACTAGTGACAGAGTCAGAGATGACAACAGGTCATTATATTTTAAGTGTAGTTACAAAGATGTCCCTGGGGCACTACAGGAGTTATGAAAGGGGTGCACCTAACCCTGTCTAGGAGGGGAGAGGGTGAGTAGAAGCATGCCAGATTAAAAGGCAAGGGCACAAAATAGAAGGGAATACTTGATCAAGGCCTGGCAATTAGGCCAGGTGAGGTGGCTTACGCCTGTAATCCTAGCACTTTGGGAGGTCAAGATGGGCGGGTCGTTTGAGCTCAGGAGTTCGAGACCAGCCTGAGCAAGAGCAAGACTCCGTCTCTACTAAAAATAGAAAGAAATCAATTGGCCAACTAAAAATATATAGAAAAAATTAGCCAGGCATGGTGGCACATGCCTGTAGTCCCAGCTACTCGGGAGGCTAAGGCAGAAGGATAACTTGAGCCCAGGAGTTTGAGATTGCTGTGAGCTAGGCTGAAGCCACTGCACTCACTCTAGCCTGGGCAACAAAGCAAGACTCTGTCTCAAAAAAAAAAAAAAAAAAAGGACTAGCAATTAGAAAAAACCATGATGAATACAGTGAAAAAAACAAGAAGGTTGATGTTAATGAGCTACAATCAGAACTTCCAATTAAAGATCACGGCCTAAGACCTGTAAAGTCCTAAATATCAGGTTTGCAAAAACCAGTTCCCAAACAGAAGATCATTTCCAAATTCCATAGCAAGAATAAATTTTATTATGCAAATAATCTTTTATTCAGATGACCTTTTCAGCCTTTTCCTCATATCTCTTTAAGTGTTTCACAGCCTATGGAAGAGCAAATTGTAAAATTTTACTTTGCCTTTCTCTCTCTCTCCTCCCCCATCCCCTTCACAAATTTAAAATTAGACCTGATTTAGAAATGATAACCTATAAACCTGAACAGGTATGTGATCATGCTAATAGTGAATTACAAATCAAAACCTCCCTTGTGTGGAATCCACACACCCACTCTCAAAATCATAGGTGGAAGTCAAGGCCTATGGCACTCCTGCATGTGGAGGACCAACCCAGAGAGAAAATGCCTGGAATCGGAACCTCACCACAAAACATCCCCACTTCCCCATGGAAGGCAGAGGTAAATAAAGGTGTCAAGGCAGTGGTGGTATAAGCCCTACAATGCCTCAATATAGCAAGTAACAATGTTTAAGACTACATATTTCCAAGTACTATTAATTAATGTTATTTGGACTAAAAAATAACAACATGTGTCAGGGAACCACCTAACCATGGCCCTTCAGTTATAGGGACAGGTATACCTCACTTCATACACCAGCTAGATCAGAAAGGTGGGTATAAAATAAAATCCTATCAGGTGAAATCTCATTTGCCCATGATGAGATGCTTTGCTTTTGTTTCAGGCAGAATGTCAGCAATTCCAATTCTCTGTCCTGGACCTCTGAAAGGAAGTTTATGATCAAGAAATCAACCTTTAAATGAACTAGAGTGCTGGCAATGTGAAGGAATCCCTTTATTTTTCCAAATTTTGTTTTACTTTTGGTGAACACATATCAATGGTTGTTAATTCCAAAAGTGACAAGCTTAAGACAGAATATTTTATAGAGACTTTTAAAGGTTTATGCAAACCAAGGAAACCTCCATTTTATACCTCTTGCCACACAGTGAATCACAGAAAGTTTCTTACAGCTGTACCTTGGGGATTAGGGGTGTTTGACATGGAGTTTTTAGGCTGTTAGCAAATGTGGGATAAATGCCATTGTACAAAATTAATCCTACCAACAACCATTCCCTTTTTTTAAAGTGTCATATGCTTTATAACCTGCTCATTTAATCTTTCCATTCTCCCTAAGTGGTGGGTCACAGCAGCTGTTCATGGTCATCCTCCTCAACCCCAGATGAGAAATAAAAGCTCAGTGGCTAAAGGACTTGCCCAAGCACAGCCACAAAGCTGATTTGTGGCAAAGCTGGAACTACAGAAAGAGGAAGCGTGGGAAGGGGAGGAGCAGAAGGTGGCGCTGAAAGAAATCATAGATGGCTTTCTTCCAGCTCCTGGTTACCACCCTCGCAGTCCTTTCCTGACCCCATTCATCTTCCCTTACAATCCCAAGTCACAAAAACCAGGAAACAAAAATTAAAGTAGGTCAAAATAAATGCTCCAAGGAGAGTTTTCAGTTTTTCACTCCTTCCTCCCCATATAAAACAGTGGTAGTGGAAGGAACCTGGAAGAATGCTTCTAAACTGCCAAAGGAGTCCCTGAGCTGAGAACCATATTATCTCACTATACATTGTCCATAGAAAGAAAAACATATGGCAGGATTAAATGTCTAATAGGTATAAAGAGAAAAATTATACAGAACTGTTTCATGTGTGAAAGGGAATATGAAAATAACTACTACAGTAGACACGTGGGTTTAAGGGGGACTTATTTTTCAAAGTATACATTAAACCACATAAACAGGAAAAAAAGGAAAAAATCATAATCCCCTTAATAGATGCAGGAAAGTATTTAAATTCAACAACCATTTGTATCTTTTTTTTTTGAAGTCAGCAAACTATAATCAAAAGGGAAGAAATTTCTTCATCTTGAAAATAATATCTACAAAAACTATAGCAAGTATCCTATTCAATAGTGAAATAATGTAATCCTGCCCTATGAACAGGATGCCAGTACCAAATCTATTCAACACTGCACTGGTAGTTCAAACCAGTAACTCAAGAAAAAGAAATAAAACACATAAAGATGTTTGGAAAGGAAGGAAGAAGACAACTAACATGATTCACAGGCACTATGACTGTGTACACAGAAAAATCTCAAGAATCTACTGATAACTTCCATTCCTGGGTAGGATGTAGTAGGGTCATGGCAAACTAATTCAACAACTAGAAGAATTATAACATTGTCAAAGATGTTGGAGAGTTGTGGTAGCAATGAGGACTGTATAAACTAGAATTCCAGACAGGAGAGATCTCTGTGAGTTGGGCTGATGATCATCACCCATTTTCTTTTCTGGGAATATTTGCTAATTATGAGTGCAGATTGAAGATCATGCTTGGCCCAAGCAGAGGAACTCTAAGTGCCTCCAAGGGAAGAGTTATCATTGATACTTTGGTGGTAGCATGAGATTGGTGTGACAGATTAAAGCCCCAAATGTTCCAAATTCTCAGCTAATTTTCCCCACAGGAGATTTTCTGAGATACTACCACATATCCACAAGAATGGCTAAAAAAAAAAAAAAAAAAAAGAATAAAAAAGAGGAGGGGGTGGCAAATACCAAGTGACAGAGAAGTTATAGGGCAATCCAAACTCTCTCTTTTTTTAAGAGACAGGGTCTCACTCTGTTACCCAAGCTGGAGTGCAGTGGCATGTTCACAGCTCAGTGCAGCTTCGACCTCCTAGGCTCAAGCATCCTCCTACCTCAGCCTTCCAAGTCACTGGGATTACAGGCGTGAACTCAAACTCTCATACACTGCTGCAGAAATGCAACCATTTTTAAAAACTGGCACTATACACTAAAGCTCACAATATGATTCACTTATTGATTCTAGTATTAGATATATACCACAAATGTACTTATATGTTCATAGCAACACTATTTGAAATAACCTAAACTAGAAATGATCAAATGCCTATGAACAGTGAAAAGAGGTCAGGTTCACCAGCTCTTGCCCATAATCCATCCCAGCACTTTGGAAGGCTGAGGCCGGAGGATCACTTGAGGCCAGGAGTTTGAGACCAGCCTGTGCAACATAGCGAGACCTTGTCTCTACAAAAAAAATTTAAAAATCAGCCAGGTGTGGTGGAACGTGGCAGTAGTCCTAGCTACTGAAGAGGATGAGGAAGGAGGACTACCTAAGCCCAGGAGTTTGAGGCCACAGTGAGTTATGATTGGCCAAAGTGAGATCCTGTCTCTAAAGAAAACATTAAAAAATTTTTTTTTCAATGAAAAAATAAATGAATTGTGTATTCCCACAGTAAAACAGTATACAACAGTGAAAAGGAACACAGAACAAAGCACAACAATAAGGAAGAATCTCACTAATACAAGGTTGAGTAAAAGAAGCTAGACACAAAAGAGAAAATACTGTATCCTTCCATTTATATAAAATACAAGAACAAGTAAAATCAAGCTATACCTTCATGTCAGGATAGTCACTACCCTTGGTAGGAGTAGTGATTAGAAGGGAGAATGAGGGAGGCTTCTGGTCATGTGCTAGTTATACAGGTACGTTCAGTTTGTAAACCTGTTATCAAGCTGAATATTTACATTATATTTCAATAAAAAGTTCTTAAAAATAGAGTTTTTGGAAAGATCAAAAACATTGCAAAATAAGAAGAGGAGGAAGATACACAAATTGCTAATATGATAAATATCAACCACCACAAGTCATCCTAGAAATATTACCACTTGAATACTGAGAATAGCTATCCATACCAAATAGGTGCTAAACTAAGAAGGCTGCCTTCTTGGGTGTGTCCTGAAACAATTATTTCCGTTGATGCAATCCTGACCACAAGAAATAAAGGCCCATTTAAAGACAGCAAGAGTCAACAAAGATATTAAAGTATTCTGGCTGGTCCAAGTGCAGTGGTGTTTACAACTAACTAATCACAACCAGTTAGTTTCATCTGTTCCTTCTGCTTCACTTGACTAGCCTTTAAAAAAATTTTTTTTAAAACAAGAAAAAAAAAAAAAAAGGCCAGGTGAGGTGGCTCACATCTGTAATCCTAGCACTCTGGGAGGCCGAGGCACTTGAGGTCAGGTGTCTTGAGACCAGCCTGAGCACAAGAGAGATCTCATCTCTACACAAAATAGAAAAATCAGCTGGGCATGGGGGCACGTGCCTGTAGTTCCAGCTACCTAGGAGACTGAGGCAGGAGGATTGCTTAAGTCTAAGAGTTTGAGGTTGCAGTGAGCTATGGTGGTGCCACTGCACTCTATCTAGGGAGACAGAGCAAGACTCTGTCTCAAATAAATAAATAAATATTAAAAAATTAAAAACTTAAGAGAAAATAAAGTATGGTAGATCTTTTAACTCAGGTCTCATTATATTTTATTTGAAAACTAACTCTTAATAATTACTTACTCTAGGCCCCAGTTAAGATTTAAAAATAAAACTTGACACTCCCAGTAACCAATTTAGAACTAAATGTTACACAGATAAAAACTATGACTGTGGCACTGCACTCTAGCCTGGGCAAAAAGAGCAAGACCCCAAACCTTAAAAATAAATAAATAAATAAAAACAAAAACAAAAACCTTGTCATGGTTTCTAAAGATTAATTCAAATCACAGAAGGCTGGGAAGAGTTATCAACCAACCTGTAACTTATTCTCTCAAGATAGCCCTCTAAGGAAAGCAATTCATAAATACTCATATAGACTGAGTATACGTTCTCTGAAATACTTGGGATCAGAAATGTTTTAGATTTTGATTGTTTTCAGATTTTGGAATATTTACATTACACTTACCAACTGAGCATCTCCTTTGAGCATCATGTTGGTTTCAAACCCTAAAGCATTTTGGATTTAGAATTTTCAGATTTATGATGTTCAACCCGTATTTCTACAAAGGGGTATATGTCCACCTGATGGTTCAGATCCACTCATATGTATACCCTGGTTCTGACATACAAGAATCTGCCCAACTCAGATGATGCTGGTTTAGGAAACTTAACATGTTCTCTGCCTTAGTATGATTTTTCACATTCCACACCAATCCACTGAGCATGTCCAGCCCATGTTTAGTAATGACATAACCTCACTTTTACCAAATGACCTCTCTGCTGCTCAGATTCTAGCTACTATATATATATTTTTTTCTTTTTTAGAGGTAGAGTCTCACTCTGTTGCCCAGACTGGAATGCAGTGGTGCCATCATAGCTTACTGCAGTCTCAAACTCAAACTCCTGGGTTCAAGCAATCCTCCCATCTCAGCCTCCCAAGTTATTGGGATTATAGGCTCAAGCCACTGTGCTCAGCTCTGGATACTATCTGACTGCTTTGGTCATACTGGCTTCATCTAGTTGTTTTGATTTGGAGACAGGGGTCTTGCTATGTTGCCCAGGCTGGACTCAAACACCTGAGTTCAAGCAATCCTCCCACCTAAGCCTCCCAAGTTGCTAGGACTAGGTGCATGCCACTGGAGGTGCCTCATCTAGTTTTGTCAATCAAGGGTCAAATGAAATGTACACATGGGTCCCTTAAATTAACAGGTCCATCTATGGGTGCATCAGACTTGGGCAGCCTTCCCAGGGTTATCCCTGTAAAATATGTTTAAATAAATTTCACCAAGGCACAGTACCTGCTACATAGCAGGCATCAACAAATGGTAACTTTATTATTATAATCATCATCATCATTAGTGCCCTATGGGGTGAGATGCAAATAGACTACCTCAATAACCATGATGTTATTACTAGCATTCTTGACACATACTCATGTGAATTCCAGTTGTATACTGTCATCTCCAGAGGTCAAAAACATTCACTGGGCGGGCTGGTAACAGGATAATACTTCATAAGACTATCAGGAAAACAGGTAAATAATTATCCCTTTATAATTGCACAAGGTGAGCCAATGTTCAGCAATTCTCCATAGGTAGTCAACTAACCCTCCCCACCCCTCAGAAGATATTTGGCAATGTCTGGAGACATTTTTGATTGTCACAACTGAAGGGTGCTACTGACAGGTAGTTAGCAGAGGCCAGGGATGCTGCTAAGGATCCTATAGTGCACAGAATAGCCCCTACAACAAATAATTATCTAGCCCAAAATGTCAACAGCACTAAGGATGAAAGACCCTAGTTTACAGTTCTGACTTTATCACCCCAAAATAGTGGATGAGAATCATTCATTGCAAGCAATTCTATCCACTTAAACCCAAGAGGGTGCTTTATCAAAATACAGAAACCTATCCATAGGAAACTCCCATCTATGTATGTATCAATAAATAAATAAAAAAAAATTTAATTCAGAAAAAGTTTAAAGGAAGCAAGGGGAAAAACTGATAGTGAAGGAGAAAGAGGGGAGGTTTGCAGGAAACTTGTCCTAGAGTAAGCAATCTAGTGCATAAGTAAAGGGGTCAGCCTTAGAAAGGAGCAACGCCAGTGTGCCAGGATAGATCCTTACTGAATGCTGAGTATCTTGCATAGCACATACACATTTTCAGGGACTATATGTTCAATGAACTCCTCATGCAGATCCTATTATTCCCATTTTGTCCTGCCTTGGGAAATTAAACCTCAGAAAAGTTATTTGGTTAGAACCACACAGGCATTAAATAGAAGAGCTATGATTCCAACCCAAGTCTTTAGACACCAAAACACCATGCTCTTAACCACATCACAAAATTAAAAGTTTATCTTATATCCAGACTATAAATTTCTGGAAGGATATTCACAGAAATGTTGAGGATGGTCACCTAAGTAGTCAATCAAGCAATCTTTATTCTTTGTACTTTTCTGTATAGTACACAAAGAATCTCTGAAAAAATACTTACTGGACTCAAATGCACTAGGCTATCCTTACTAAATTTGTAAGCCCAAAATAAACTTTTTAAAACTTGGATTGGGTACATCACAATACAACAGGGCTAACTGAGAAAAAATCTGGACTCCATTTCCATTCACTGTTGTTGTTGACAAGTTGGTTCCTTTAAGAAACCAGCTTGTTGGCTCACAACTGAGGCAATTTCCAAAAGAATTTTTAAATGGTTTGCGATGTGGAGCGAAAGCTTTAAGCAGACAATGGCACAGAACCCACAGAGCCTAATTCCAGAACCTACTTCCTCATTCAATTGCTAATATAATGTGGTTTGGCCTAATGTTGTTGTCAATTTTAGGCTCCATTTTATTTCTTTCTACACATAGGATAACTTCAGATAGTTTAGAAAGTAACAGACTAGATACTTTTTTTTTTTTAAACAACAAATGCTATTCTGTTTCTTTATTTAGATACAGACTTTGATTTAAGAAGTCACTCCTCCAGATCCCATCTAGCTAGCTAACTACAACTTTCAAATTATTCCCTGGCTGTTCCATCCAGAAATAAAATATGTAACACACTTTCTTCTCCTCTTCATAGTAAAGGTGGCATTGTTATTGGTCCACATTTATTGAACGTTTACTATTTAACAGAGACATGCATTTCCTCATTGAATTCTCACCACACACCTGCGAGGTAGATATTATTATTGTTCCCGTTTTTTTTTTTTTTTTTTGATAAGGAAACAAGGACTTGAAAAGGGACTTGACAGGGACTTGAAATGAGTTCCAAGTCACACATAGGCAAATGGGAGAGCCAGGATTCAAGTCCAAACATTGTTGCCCCAGAATCCTAGTAGCAATCAATGCAAACCAAAGAACCTACATTCTCTCCTCTAGCCCCAGAAGGATCTGTAAATGGACTTTTCCACAACACTGTGACCAATCCATAAAAGCAATGTTCAAATATTCAAGACTATTAGGTAAAAAAGTGAACTTTTTTACTTGCCACAGCAGGTAAAACTAGGCTTAATGGTGGGCAGCAACTGATGCTTATGTAACCAGTCTAACAATTAGAATAGACTTCACTGACTAGGTTGTGTCAGGAGCACCATACCACCAAGTATTCAAGAAGAGGCTACTTTATGATATGGTTTTCAAAATATTTTTAAAGAAGAATTATACTTTCTTCCAATGAAATCTTTTTTTTTTTTAAAAAGAGACAGAGTTTCGCTCTGTTGCCCAGGATGGAGTGCAGTGGCCTGATCATAGCTCACTACAACCATAAACTCCTGGGCTCAAGCGATTCTCCTACCTCAGCCTCCCAAGTAGCTACAGCTACAGACGCATGCTGCCACCATACCTGGCTAATTTTTTTCATTTTGTTGTAGAGACAGGGTCCCACTATGTTGCCCAGTCAATCCTCCTGCCTTGGCCTCCCAATGTGCTGAGATTAGAGGCATGAGCTACTGCACCCCGCCTCCCACAGAAATCTTATAGAATTCTAATTCATAAAACTAAATTACTCTGGTTCAGGAAGGGAAAAGGAAGTCAGAGATATCCCATCACCATCTCCGGGATTCTCAGTGGCAGTGATACTGACAAAAATTCTCCAAGGTTCTGACAAGTACAGTTTAAAAATTAAAGTGGAATCCCAATAAAAATACTAAAGAGCTATTTTATGGAGTTAGACAAATTGCTATTGAAGTTTATATGAAAAATAAACATGCAAGAATAGCTAGAAAAATACTGTGAAAGAAAAACTATACATGTGGGATTTGAGTTATCTGACATTAAAACATACTGGAAAGCGTCTGTAATGAAAACAGTATGATATCGGAGCATGAAAAGACAAATACATCAGTAGAAAAGACTAGAGAGTATAGAATCAGACCCAAATACATATGGAAATTTAGTATTTAACAGAGGGGGCATTTCAACTCACTGTAAAAGATCAATTTTCAATAAAACTTAAAATAATGTTTAGGCAATTGAGTAGCCATTGGAAAAAGATAGTATTAAAACTATATTTAGGGCCGGGCGCGGTGGCTCAAGCCTGTAATCCTAGCTCTCTGGGAGGCCGAGGTGGGCGGATCATTTGAGCTCAGGAGTTCGAGACCAGCCTGAGCAAGAGCGAGACCCTGTCTCTACTATAAATAGAAAGAAATTAATTGGTCAACTAATATACATAGAAAAAATTAGCCGGGCATGGTGGCACATGCCTGTAGTCCCAGCTACTTGGGAGGCTGAGGCAGCAGGATTACTTGAGTCCAGGAGTTTGAGGTTGCTGTGAGCTAGGCTGAAGCCACGGCACTCACTCTAGCCTGGCAAATAAAGTGAGACTCTGTCTCAAAAAAAAAAAAAAAAAACAACTATATTTAGGCTGGGCGCGGTGGCTCAAGCCTGTAATCCTAGCTCTCTGGCTCTGGGAGGCCGAGGTGGGCAGATCATTTGAGCTCAGGAGTTCGAGACCAGCCTGAGCAAGAGAGAGACCCCATCTCTACTATAAATAGAAAGAAATTAATTG